>JAAAKG020040416.1:0-19040 GCA_010014905.2 Druon quercuslanigerum
CACACACACACACACACACACACACACACACACACACACACACACACACACACACACACACATACACACACACACACGCGCGCGCGCGCGTGAGTTGTCCAAGAAAAGCGACTGTTTCAATGTTTATGGGCGACTGGAAATGCAGACAATCGTCGCAACTCCCTTACAAGGTCTCTATACCTCTCTTTCTTTTCCTTCTCCTTAGCTATGATGTTTTTGTGAGCTGGTGCGGAAAATTCGATAACGAACATAACATAAACAATTGTCGAGAATGTAAAGTTCCAGTATGACATCTTCCATCATTCCACATTCCACATCTTCCATCTTTCACAGAAATGTGGAGGATCAGTCAATTTCATGTGAACTAACTTTTGCTTTCTTTAAGGGGGGAAACTGGTCCAGCCGATTGAAAAAATCGAATTTTTTTGAATCCTTAAAACATTCCTATACACATGGAGAAAACATTTACAAAGTTATAGCATCAAATTCGACCTTGAACCGTAGTTAGGAGCGGTGCGCGCCCAACAGGTACTTCTCTAAACTTTTTGAACTGTTTGAATTCCTTAAAATTCTCTAAACCTTTAAGAAACCACTCAATTCTTTTAGTTTTGTTATTTATTAGAACATGCTTTTAATGTAACTTGAATTATTTTAAATTTTCTGAATTACCCAAAAACAATTGAATTCTCTTCAGTTCAGAAGAATGTCAAAAGTGCTAATGATAATATCAATGATTCCCATCCATGCCAAATCCAATCATTAGGCACTGAAATTAGTAAATTAATCGTGTCTCACTGAGACACACGCATGTACCAATAATTACCAAATCATTTTTTCGTTTTGAATTTTGAACTGCGAGCACACCTATGAAGAAACGTTGATTAAGGAACTTAATGCACTAATTATGATTAAACCAGTAGGTTTTTATTTACTTTAATTAGTTTTTAGCTATTAACGAGCTTAGGCCCACCGAAAACGGTCGCTTTTTTCTTGCTCGATTGCTCGCTGGATTTGCTGTTGGGTGCTCTGCAGGCAGAGGCGCGTGAAGCCAGGCAGGCTGTGCTGCAGGCTCCGCTTCAAACAGTGGTTGATGTTATGCTCGGCCACATGCCAGCTCTACTGCTTGCAAGCGGGAACTTGTCAAAATGTAAGCGGGAACTTGTCAAAATGCACGTGGTTGTCCAGGCGGCAATATGCAGTTACTGCTGATTTTCTATGAATTGAATTAATAAAACAAAAAGATAAAGAAAAACGGAAACGCAAAATATGGAGCGTCGTCTTGGCTGCAACGAAGAAAAATTGGAAAAGATGTTTTGGCCATGTTATTCGAAGAATTAAAGTAAACATAATCTACACACTTTAGGTTTCACTAGCTATTTAAAATGTATCTTCATTACGAATTGTTTTCCTCGCAGCCCGGGATATCTCAGTAAATTCAAAAAATACACGCGGATGTCATAAGATGTTCTAAATGAACTTTTGCAACTTGTATCTCCATATATCCCATGCTTTCACCTTTTCAAACACTGTGCACAAAAACAATAAGGCTAGATTTGCCATGTGCGACTATAGCAGCCGACAGAATCACGCGAACTTTTTTCCATTTCGGATTGGATCTTTGCTTTAGCCAGCGTGAAAACCAGCAGAAAAAATAGCACGCGTTCAATCAACGAAATCAAGCACAGTGCCCATCACGAGAGCCAGCAGCGACGTCATTTTCCTGCAAGGCAGCCTGCCCAGTAGCCATCACAGCTCCAAGCAAGCAATCCAGCAGGAAAAAAGCACCATGTGCGGCGGGCTTTAATTAAGAGCAACGTCAAACTTAGTCGAGAAGGATCTATTTTGACCAAGAACATTCCACAACAAAATATTTTCGTAATTTTGGATACATGCTTGTCCAATGAAATGCGATTGGTAAATTAAATACTATTTGATAATTTTTGAATCATGCATGAGTACGAACTAAAATACCACTAGCAATTTTTACGCGGTCTTTTCTTGTGCCTTAATCCAAGTAGCCCAAAGAAAAAACAATGTCGTCATAGGGGGCATTATACGTTCAGTGTTTTCAGAAAACATTATTGTTTTTTTTGTATCGGTTTGAAACTTGGCTAAATTATAGTCCTACGTAATGAACCTATATCAATTCATAAAACATTAGGTCCACTTATCAACCAGTTGTCAATATACAGAGGCCTGAAATTTTCACTTTTTTCAGGTGTTTTTTCATCTTCACGATAGTGAAACTTCTTTCAGGATTATCTGATTGCACTTTTATTAAAGTGTTTTGGAAAGTTCTTTTGATGTAATTTAAATATACCATAACAATTTTGTTTTCATTAATAATTTTGTTTTGTTTTTTTAATCAAAATTAAAATTTATTTTTTGCAAAAAACTATACTTTAAATTTTGTTCTTTTTTGAAAAATAGCTATTTTATCACACTGCCATCGTAAGTGTTATTTTAGGTACCGCGAGCGATACCTAAAATAGCACTTCTTAGCATAGGCCGTACCATTTTTTACTTAATTTTTTTATTAGAATCGGTCTCTGGAACTCTCAGATTTTTGGATTAGGACTTTATGCAACCTATTTTTTCATTTATAATAGACTGGTATGATAAAAAATAGTATGTGACACTCGGCCCCTAAGTGCCATTTTGCCTCCTGTAAATTACTTTTTTTACATTTTAATTACATTTTTTCCTCATGTAAATTACACGTCTCGTCTCGGTTACGCCTCGACTCAAATTCGACTGCAACTTTCACACTCGACCGAAAAAGTTCCACCTAGTGTCCTTGTATCACAAATAACTATTTTTACACTCTTTGAAGTCATGCAGAAGAAAAATTAGGCTAAAAATAATTTCATTGTCAAAGTGAAATTTTTACGCTTGATGGGACCACAATATAACCATATAATAATAAATAATTGCATGTTTCTAGAAGAATGCAGATGTTCGAATTAAAGTAAGAGTACTAATCTTAACGGCCACTGATTGCACAGGCCAACAAGGATCAAGTAACAGAAACTTGCTTAAATTTCTTTTTTTTGATAGAGATATGATGATTTGAAATTTGTGTCTCACCTATCTATTTCGAATGCCAGCCAAAAACAGGCTACAAACTATCTCTTTCAGCGTACTTTTCTAAATTCGGTTATTTTAATTAAAATTACTATATAAGGATTTTAGGGGTCGCTGATTCGTCGGATTAAGAAAATTCAAAATGGTGCAATTTCAGGCTATAGCTTGATGTTTTAACCCATTCAAGACCGCTGGGGCAGACGGTACATTATCGGCGTTGGTCGCCCCAAACTTCCTTGAGACTAGGATCACCAGGCTAAAAACTTGCTTACCGTCATCTGCTGAGAAGAGATATCCAGGAAATGCCTCTTGGAGGCAGCAGGTAGTTTGAAACCACGGAAAGACGCAAAAATCAAAGCCATTAATTTAAAGGTCTTTCCCAAATCTGTCAAGTTTATGACATGGATAACTGGGACTTCATAGAGACCATCATCCAATCTTAAAAGCTTGGCAGTCCAGAACCCCACGTTAAAATTGGAGGAGTGGACAATCATGGATAATCAGACAGTCTTGAACGCTGATCCTTCAGTCATTAAAGGCTGACTGTAAACCCTATCTGGGATTGATAAGGATTTAGATGGAAATACTTTCTAAGTCTGGATACCAAGATTACAGTGGAAGAACATCTACCCTCGGAACAACCGATGGATAATGATGATTCCGAAAAAAACATCATAAAACCCTCGGATTTGAATTGCATGGAAATTAATCTTTACCACTGCGAATCTGTTTTGGCTAAAGGGTTTAAGAACTGATAAAAATCCTAGGACAGTGATTTACGTCAGAAGCGATACACATTACATTTGCTTACTTAAGTTATGTACTAAAGACCTGGTAGTTATTAAAATCGAGCACCAAAGAGAAAGAAGACGTTGGCACATGGTGATTTGCTCAGCATACCTGCTCTTCGATTTTGTTTAACCGCCGCCATCAGAGGAATGGATACGTTTGGTGGATTACTACAGTTCGAAAGGATGGCCACTGATCATTGGAACTAATGCGAATGGGCATCATACAATATGGAACAGTAAGAACTTCAACAACAGGGGTCAGTACCTATTAAATTATCTTTTAACTACAGATTTAACCATATTTAACCGCGGATCATGAGGATATTAACCTGACCTTGCGCTCCATATCCATTAGCGAAGTATTCAGGAACTGGCATGTATCGCCTGAGACATGCTTATCAGATCACAGGAACATATACTTTTTACTGACAGCTGAAGCCTCATTAGGATCACCACTAGAAGTTTTGACGCGGTCTTTTCTTGTGCCTTAGTCCAAGTAGCCGGAAGAAAAAACCATGTCTGTGATAGGGGGCAGAAAATGTCAAGTTTTTCCACCTAACATTATTGTTTTTTTTATCGGTTTAAAATTACGCTAAATTATAGTTCTAATGGACCTATATCAGTTCATAAAACATTAGGTCTACTTATCAAGCAGTTTTCAATATACAGAGACCTGAAATTTTCACTTTTTGCAGGTGCTTTTTCATCTTAACGTCAGTGAAACTTCTTTTAGGATTATCTGATTGGTATTTTATTAAAGTGTTTTGGAAAGTTCTTTTCATGCAATTTAAAAATACCATAACAATTTTGTTTTCGTTAAGAATTTTGTTTAGTGCTTTAATCAAAATTAAAATTGATTTTTTGCAAAAAACTATACTTTAAATTTTGTTCTTTTTTGAAAAATAGCTATTTTATCACACTGCCACCATAAGTGTTGTTTAAGGTACCACGAGATACCTAAAATAGCACTTGTTAGCATAGGCCGTACCATTTTTTACTTAATATATTTTAATTAGACTCTGTCTCTGGACTTTTCGGGTTATTAGATTAGGGCTTTATGCAACCTACTTGCATTTATAATAGACACTCGACCCTTAAGTATGGCCCGATTAGGTATAGGAACAAAAGAGCGACTCACTGGGATAAAAAGTTAATAAGCCAGAAAAAGTAGAAAGTGGGATTTGTGCCACAGTAGTGTTGCAAGGGATACTAACTGAATACAATCGGCTATTAGGAAATAATGGAGGGAGCATTGCCAGGATATTTAAAATGTAGCTCATATTGCGAAACTCCAAAGAACTTTACAGAAAACCCCTAAAGTCAACTGAAAGCATAAAATTTGCCAACAGGTGACATGACAGAAATGGCTAGCGAAATCCTTGAACCTCCTCGGTACCTTTTGGAGGGAGGAATGTTAGGCCAAACCCCTACGATGGCCCGGAACAGAGGACCGATTGGGGATGATTGCAGTATAGCAAGCCGGATAGTAACACAATCAAAAATTAGATGGGTCGTCCTGCCCACAGTATTTTTTTTTGAATTTTCAACAGGAAAAATTTCGATTTAAAAGACATTTGAAGTTAGAGATATGCGGTTAGCGGCAATCGAAAGTACTTGCAAACACCTAAAAACTGAGTTACCGCAAATTTTCAATTTGTTCATCCGGACGTTTTTGCAAAATTCCGAAAGTCACCACCTTATTTTTTTACGTTTTTAAGAAAATTAACGATAATTCGATCCCACAACGTTAAACAATTTGACTCCAGATAATGTATGTATGCATTTAATCTGTGATTACAAGAATCATCTTGTAAATTTCATCGTAGAATTTATAAATAAAAAACAAGCAATAAATAAGAAAACTCTGTTTTTCGTGTTTTTCGCGATACGAAGTTTGTACAGTTTGAAACAGTAAAATCTTTGTTGCTCCTTGATAAAACGTTAATCTGCCTTCAGATTCGTGACCAGTGACCTCGAAAACTGTAAGAATGACATACTTCATATAATACCTGGAGTCAAATTTTGCAACGTTGTGGAATCGAATTTTCGTTAACTCTCTTAAAAACGTGAAAAATAAGGGGGCGACTTTCGGCATTTTGCGAAAATGTCCGGATGATCAAATTAAAATTTTGCGGTAGCACAATTTGTAGGTACTTGCAAGTACTTTCGATTGCCGCTAACCGCATAAATCTAACTTTAAATGCCTTCTAAATAAAAAATTTTTCTGTTGGAAATTGCAAAAAACAGCAATGTGCGGCGCTTCGACCTATTCAAAACAGTTGGTGAAGACGGTTCTCGGTGTTGATTCAAGAAGGTTTGGAGTTTTTGAAGGGACCAATGTGCAACATTTTTAGGGCGTGCATAGCTGTAGGATATACCACTGTGGCATGGAAGAAGGTCAAAGCGATCTCTATACCACAGCCGGGGAGGGGCTTGTACCATGAGGCTCCTATTTTCATGTTGAAAAAATGATAAAAGTTAGTCGATTTTCATATGAAAGAGGAAATTATTTTGGGTAAACCCTTCATATTAATCAGTTTGCCTAACAAAATGGCAAATCCACCATTGAAGCACTTCATACATTTATCTCCTGCATTCAAAACGCAGGATGAACATAGGATATAGCGATAGCAGCGTTTGTGTACACCTTGTATGCCTTCAGTAACACCCCTACGGAATCTATATTCATTTCTACATGGTGTAGTTAACACAGTTGATAGATGCGCTTTATGCTATAGGACAGGATTGTTCTATGTTCACACTGTGATTTCAACGCGACAGCGAAGATAAGATGGGGTTGTCCGCAGGAAGGAGTTTTATTCTCCACCGTGTGGACAATCGTCATTAATGATTTGATTCGTAGGTTAAATTACTCAGGTTATTATAAAAAAGCCTATGTATCTGACCTTGTTCTGCTGGTAACAGGAAAACATGGGAGAACTCATGTAAAATGCTCTCAACATTTTTAAGGATTGTTGCTACAACCGTGACACGTGTTAACCCCAATAAAACTTAATTGTTGGTTTTTACGAGAGACAGTTAACTACCTGATCTCATGAACCCTTAGACTATTAGAGTAACACGCGAGGTGTTGGAAGATGGTTAAAGGTATGCTACATCCTAAAAAGTTTATCAAAGAACCATATTTAGAAAAGTATACAAAAAAACTATTGAATATCTAAAGAAAGCAGGTTAAAATATCAGCTGAAGTGCTCACTGGGCACTGCCGCTTTAAGAAGAACCTGACTAACATGAATATCAACAGCGACCTTCAATGTCGAACGTGCGGTTTCCTTGTGGAAACAGCACGTCACGTCCTCTGCGACTTTGATGTGTTTTTAAGCCTTTAGAGTGTAGCATTTTGGAAATAATTTCTGTGAACCACATGGTTGTGTAGATATCCCCTCATTACAAAGGGATATTCAGGGGAAGAGTAAAATAGGTTACATTAGATAATCTCAGTGTTATGGGACATCTATGGATAATTGGCGGGTTCATTTGCAATAATAATAATAATGATAATAAACGTTAAATTAATCTAAACTCTTAAATAAATCAAATATATCCGGCAAGAAGTGAGAGCTTTTTTTCAAACGCGGCGAATGTAAGTATCCCTATACACCTGGACGGTACTATGTGTATACTCAATTATCACACAGGCTTTTTACAGGAGATCATGAATTCCCATACACAGGAAGGTTTGTTTTTACAGAAATTTAAAGTTTTATTATTTGAAATACCTTGAAATAATTCAAGTTTCGACACTGGAAAATAATATTTTTTTAAATTGTCCTTTTTGAAAAAAGAAGATAAAAATTCCGAATCAACTTCATCATTTTACAGCAGATTAAAAAGTTTTTGTTTCAAGAAAATAAGTTTCCGGTTTCCCTGCTAAGCGGACAACCTCTAATAAGTAATCGGTTATCGTTTTATCACGTTTTCTATGCGATTTTCGAAAATACTGTTTCAGTTTCATTATCATACCAGATTTATCCACAGAGGAATTATTTTAGAAAAATAAAAAAATCCTCACCTTATTAGCCCAAAGTAGTTTCCTCTTTTGAATCTGCTCTGCATATTTTCCCTGAGTAGCAGTGGCAAGAGGATTGTAATAATTTGGTTCCTGTGAGTTAATTGCCACAGCTTCGCCTTCGGAAGACTTCAACTCGATTCCTAGCTTCTCCAATTGTGCGAGCTTATTCCTATTTTTCTCCTCTCTGTAACTTAAAGATCTGTAATTGGATTGATTCTTATCTCTGGACCTCGATCGTGATCTCGTGCGATCCCTTTCCTTATGATAGCTCGACCTCTCATCCCTGTGTCGATCCTTGGAACGACCTTCCTTTGAGTGACGTCGATCCCTATCTCGATCTCTGTCCCTTCGTCTGTCTCTGCCTCTGTCCTTGTCTCTATCTCTCTCCCTATCTCGATCCCTCCGATCATCCCGATGGCTTCTGTCCCTCTCGTCTTTACTAGACGACACTTTATCTCTTTCTCTTCTTCTGTCATCATCACGAGATCTCCTATCTTCATCTCTTGATTTTCTGGAGTCTTTGCTATCTCTGTAATCGCTGCCTCGTCTTCTATCTTCATACGAAGATCTGCGAGTTTTGTCTGATGAGTGTCGACTTCTTTCAGATCTATCACTTCGCTTTGACTCCTCATGCGTATTGGAAGAATTATTCTCATGGTCCAGTCGCCTGTAAAAGGATTACGTTCTGCAGGGGTGTACCACAGATTCATATTATTATTTAGCTCGTAAACAAGCATTTTTTAGTGACTTATTTAACTTTACCCACTTTTACTTTTAATTTGTGTTCTTGTAAGAGCTGTCTATAATTTCCGGGTACAGAGTTTATGAACAGCTTTTAACTTCCACGTAATGAATGGGTTAAGTTTGCCACAAGCCACGGTTGTATACACATATTCAGGTACTCTCGTGGTGGGAAGTTCTCTTACTTTTAAGTTAAAAATTTTCCGAAGTGACCAACGCACATAGTCCCGTACTAGTCGAGAAGTGTAATTAGTAGAGAAGCACCCGAGTTGCCGGACCTGCATATACGACCGTGCCACAAACATACTAAGAAGTTAAGAGGATCATGAAAGCAAAATTGATTTCGGCGTTTCTTTGTGTACTTTTTAAGTCAAACGACCGCTCAAAAATGAGATGTCTGAATACACATCTTATTCAAAAGATAGTAACAATAGTCCACAGAACATTGTTTTTTTAATATAAAATTATGAGTATAAAGAAATGTGCTTTACGACAATTTAACCACTTTAAACGTGTACACCAGGGCGGTGTAGAAACGCTGGAATTAATCAAATCGGTATACGAAAGTACAAATGTGTTCGGTTTTCAAATTTCAAAATTCATAGATAAAATTAAAACTATGGCCTGAAAAATGATGACCAATTTTTTTTTGTAGTCACAGAATACGGATGAACCACTAATTATGACTCACAAAATTTCGATGAACAAGTAATCGTGAGTGGATCTTAGCTATCGTGGAACATTTCAAATAGTTTTAAAACTAATTTTTAGCACTTTAAAATTTTTAAAACAAAACGATTAGTTTAAAATGATTACCCGAAAAGCTGTGTTGCTGATGTCTTTAATCGTGGCTGTTATTTCGCAGATGCAATGGTACTAAATGCAAATTACACTTCGTTTTATGGCAGAAAAATGATCTTTTATTATAGAAAAATCATTTTCGTACAAAATAAGTGATTTTTTCTCGACTTCTAGTTTCCCTTTGTTTTGTAGAAAAAAACGTGAGCGACTATAAAAATGCATTTTTTTATCAGTTTGCACAAATTTTTTATTAAAACGTTTTGATTTATAGATCGAGAATTGTCCAAGTTTCCTCAGAATATATTTTTTTTATTTAAAGAAATACTTATTTTTTACCTTCAAACCTCAAAATACGATTACTGGAAAGTTACGCTTACTGGGAAATCCACCTTAAGGAAGTTGTGTCGAAACCGGACCCTACTCACGAATTGTCTAAAATTTTCCAAATATTTAGAAAATATTATTATCTAACGATGCATACCCTTTTTAGCCTAATCGCCTGTTTCAAATGTAAATAGTATTAATTATTTTCAGTACTTTTTGCATAGGTCTCCCATAGCTATCATGCGAAATCGCCATATTATAAAGTCCAGCATAAAAACGAAGCTTACCATTTCGCTAAAAAACTACAGATATACAGAAAAATATCGTCCGGATTTTTATTTTAATAAGAATTATTGTGCGTTTAGTATAAAAGATATAATGTCGAAAAAAATAATATTTCTTTTCTCGTGTGACACATGGCAGGGGCAAGGAGTGACGATGTGGCAACACCTCTTTTACTCTTTTTATTTTTGTTGGCTTCATACATAGCTGCAATAGCCTTCAAAAGTTTATCCACCACTTTTTTTAAAATAAATTTCCCTTTGTGCGACGATACTCGTTTGTGGTTATAACTGTCAACACAATTTTCTCCGAGAATGAAATTGCGACGTTGCCACTATCATTGCCAGACGAACTGTTACATTAAATTGTGTATTTGTATATGGGGTGCTTCTATGCCAGTGTACACTGTACAAACACAATAAAAAATGTTCGCTAATGGTTTCAACAATGGTCACCAATCGAGAGAACATGTAATTTCTTACATCTACCTAAGCGTAAACTTTTGAATGTTATTGCCGAATGACAACTACCTTAATAGCACATTGTATTAAAATCTCATTGTATTTTGAAATAAAAAACCCGAACAAAAGACATTAACCTACTTCAATTTTTTTTTTTGTACTTCTACAAATCTCTGAACTTTATTTTTCTCCGCTTAAATGTTTCGATTATTATCTGCATTTTCATTGGCCCTGTTATACACCGTGGGTGTATTGTCACTTCTCATATTATAACTTTGTACTAATAATGAATGCTCCTGATTGGTTATCTAGCTTGATAGAAACTGACCCTGTCATAAATAGGATCAACGATTTTATGATAATAATGTAATAATGCATACATTAGATTATATCTCTGCGTAATTTAAATTATTAACGCACCAAACTTAGGGTAACAATTAGGTTAGAATATTAAAATTCTATAAAATAAGAATAGGCTTCGAACTTTTCTACGGTGCAAAAATGTGACAAAAGTGATCTTTCAGGAAAAGAAGTTGTAATTTTCTTTATGTTACCTCTACAATATAATATATTAATAAATTGAATTATTTAGTTCAAAAGCCTTTAAATTGCAGAACTTCAAATAATTGAAGAGTATTCCAACTTTTATACGTTAAATATTAAGCAATACAAAATTAAGAAGCTCGAAGTACAATTTCAAATTGAAATCGACGTTTAGTTGAGAGCGCCAAAAATTGAATAATTTAAAAATGCTTGGTTTCAAATTTATATGGGTAAATATTTTTCGATTTATATTTTCTTATTAAAAGTTCGATAAACATAGAAAGATTAGATATTTACAATTTAAAAATAGGATGTCATGTTGAGAAAATATTAAATTGAATAACTTCGGACCTAAGGCATTCGAATTTGGACAAATAGTGGATTTTCAAATTGAAGCATTTTTCATGCAAACAGTTAACAATTTAATCATGTATTCATTTATAATTAAAACTAATTGAAACAAAACTATTTTGAAATTAAAGTGTTTCAAATTGACAGATTGTCGCTAAACTTTTCAATGTTTAAGACTACACAGGAGGGCCAATATAAGACCGGCTGATTTCGTCCTTCCTAGACCTGATGAACCACGTAGTTTCTCAGAGCACAGGGAGTGTCAACAAGGCGTTGTACCAGTAGCGGGCCCATAACAGCGGACAGTATCCGCAGTGGATAATTGTATAAGCTGTTAACATATGCGTCAACTCGTTTGAAGTGTTTGGCGAGGTGTCTCGATTTCGGTAGTGTTACATTTTTAAAAGAATAATCTGTAAATTCTTTTTGTTTTAAACTATTTTTAATTTCTATTTAAAAAATTCTGTAGTTTTTCATAAAGTTCACCACTATAACGAAAATAAATGTATAAAACGAAGATTTGACTATTTCATTATTGTGTTGAAAATTCGTGTTTTTGTTTTTAAAACTCGTCTCTTTCGAAAGAAATTTCAGCTTTTATAAAATTCAACTATTTGGTTGAAAATAAATTTTTTAGTATTGAATTAACTTTCTAACTTTCAGAGAATTTTGGGTTGAAAATCCAACTGTCTCGTAGATAATCTGTCTTTGTTGCTGAAAATTTTACTAAATATTTGGTTAAATTAATGTTTCCTGGTCAAAAATTTAACTACTTTGTTGAAAATTGAGCTACTCTGTCAAAAATGCATTTCTTGTAAATTAAATTGTTTGGTTGAAAATTTAACTTTTTCTTGAAGATTCGTTTTTTTCGTAGTTAAGGAAGTACCCTCAGTACGTATCAAGTCAGTTAAGAGAACGCTTTGACTTACAAACTCATACGGTCACAGTCATAAGTTTAGCAAAGTCCCGTGTGAGCACGCATGTTATTCGAAATTCGCGCAAAAACTAGACAAGGTGCCCAGTAAAAGGTCAGTATGAAATTCAAGGACATTTTCAGAAAATTTTAAAGACATGCCTAGGTTGTTTCAGGACACCAGGTTACGAGTTGTTTAATAAAAATCAAAATAAGATGAAGCCGTGCGCATAAATATTTTATATTTATCTTTCAGAACATAAAACTATATATATCACAGAAACACAGATTTCTTAAGTTGAATTTTTTTCCTTCAGTACTTCTTCTTCGATATGGGCGGATTCTTTACAGACTATGTTCATAATTTTGGCTTTCTTCTTTTCCATCTCTCTAATAGCGGCTGTAGATTGTTTTTTTTTGCTGAACAAGCCTTGTCCTCATCATCCTCATCTTTTTTCTGTTGAATACAAGCTCCCTAATATTTCAAATGGGCACTTCGTACGTACTGAATACGTCGTCTTGATACCGTCAAGTTTTTTAAACCTCCTATATTAAAGATTTCGTCAATAATGAAACGCTGTGCTATCAACGGCTGTTCGTGCTGATTTTCAACCACGCACTCTTTGTTAACGGAGAACCCTCGTTCTAAAGCTGCATTGCCGTGCGATAAAATGAGTATTTTTTTACGAACAGAAACAAGTTGCTGTAGCTCTCCGAACCATGAGCGCCAATGATTTTCATCCAGAAATGATCCAAGCGCATCGACGCTCGATCGAAGGAGAGCATCTGCTCTTTCATAATTTCTTTCGAACAAATTCGTTGAAATTCGAGTTCAACTGCGTCCGTTGCAGAACCTGAAATTTGCTCATTTTCTACGAGCTTACGTAAAACAATTGTTAATGTCTGCTGTGCGATGTTTTTTTCGAGAAGGATAATCTGAGGACTCAAGCAAGAAAGGCCTTTTACCAGACATAATTTAAGTGGCGACCTTTCAAGCAGCTTCATGGCGATAGCTTGGTAGCACTCACGACAGTGGTCTTTAAACATTAATTTTTCGATACTCGCCAGATCCTTCAATCTATTGAGAACATCCTGCGTAGCATACCCGACCTTGATGTGCTGTGGTGAGAGAAGATTATTTTTGTCTTTCAAGTCCAGAACCATGACGTTGTGTTTGCCTAATATTTCTGTCTTGACAAATTTCTGTATAATTTTATGCATGAGCCAAAGCAGGTGGTCATACAAAAATGGCGCCAAATGATTATTTGACTGAAATTCTTTCAAAAACGGTTCAAACTGAACAGCTACCGATTCGAAGAGAGCTGGTTTTGCAGGTAGGAGCTTGTAATCTAACAAGTCTCAAAAATCTTGGAACTATTGCACGCTGGGCCCGTTTTGCCTAATTTTTCACGATCGACGTACTTCTCTCAAAAAAGTAACCA
The DNA here is from genome assembly GCA_010014905.2 of Druon quercuslanigerum. NCBI lineage: Eukaryota > Metazoa > Arthropoda > Insecta > Hymenoptera > Cynipidae > Druon > Druon quercuslanigerum. The sequence continues at coordinate 13,767 of JAAAKG020040416.1, forward strand.
AAAAGAAAGCATTATTGAAATTAGCACAATTTCATAAAGCTCAAGTAAAAATAAATACATTTATTAATGATTTAGGTGAATTTTTTAATATATATTTGGAACACATAAAAACAATTTGAGATTATCAGATGAGTTACAGCACGACAATATGATTATACTACACACTTTTAACATTTTGAAGAATGTTTGCGCTTCTTATTACTAGTAGCAAAATCCTCTATCCATCGATTCTTGCGTTTTTCAATGGACTTCTGCAGTTCTCCGACCTGCTTTTTTTGTATTGTCGTGAGAAATTTTAATAGTTTTGGCTCCTTAAACCATTGCTTGAGGTTGGCCAGCATCTTCAAGTTTATTATTACAGATAGCCTTTTTAAGTCTACTATTCTCCTCATCAAATAACTTAACGAGTCTTTTTTTCTCTTTGTCTTCATCTTTTCTCATTTTTGCTAATTTTTCTTCATCTCTAGCAATATGTTTTCTCTTTCTATCCATTCCCTCATTCCTTTTCTTTTCTGTTACCTTTCTTTCTGCTACATCTTTCTTCCTCTCTTCTTCCTCAGCTTCTTTATTTTCTGATTTTCCAGGTATTCATTATACTTTATGTATGCCACATGAGCCATGTTAAGCAGTTCTTGGGTGACAATAATGTTTTGAGGTTTATTATTGTGTAGCTTTAAGACTCCTTTAATAGTCATGACTGCATTGAGAAATCTTTCTGACATGCTAGCGTGATCGGGCGTAAACACTCTTCCCGATATGGAAAACTGACGTTCTGCGTCGGCATTTCCATGTGATACGATAAGTGCTGCTTTGACGACTTTCGTCACAGTTGGAAACATGAAGTTGCCTACGGCGTTTTTCTTGTCAAAGTACTGAAGCCAATATTTATCGATTCGTCAAATCTCTGAACCTTTTTCATCAGAAAGCACCTGAAGTAAATTCCATTCATCCTGTAGTACGTCAGTACGTACATCGAGAGGAAGAGATTTAGCCACTTCCACGATGCTGTTCAAGCTTTGAGCTTCTTTTCGCTGCTGCGGCTGAAAGCAACGGAAGCTTTTCAAAAAATTGTATTGCAAAGATGATTTATTCAACAAAATGTTCTGCTCCTGCTTTGAAGTGTTTACTGTTGTTCGTGCAACATATGGATGAGATATTCTTCTCTTTGAAAATGCTCTGTAATCTGCTTAAAAATCGGAGCACTTCAAACCGTGAATAATACTTCGGCCTTAATAGTAGGTTTTTCCAGACGCGTTACAATATTCTGAAAACAAATTGTTTTATCAAGTTTGATGTTTACCTTTGGAATGTGTGTCAAAAAGAAATGCACAATTGGTTTCAATTGCTCTAAGGCACGGTTTCCAGCGGGCTCCATCGTCAACCAGCGTGAAGAGATGTGTTCTATGAATTGATGCTTCGGGACTTGAAACTTGACTTGTAATTCTTTAAATATTTCCCACCTAGAAGGCCATTCATCAAAAAATTGATGCAAAGCATATAAAAGATTAGAGGCATGGTCACCTAGTTCATTTAGACCACACCGATATCCATTGAGGTCAATGTGTAAGTTACAGGTGCCAATGTCTAGCCCATCCAAGTTAAGCATGACCAAATTTGTGTAGGGTAATGAAGCATGTTTCATTGCTATGTCGAGTTTTCCAGCAAGATCTTTTCCAGTGACAGAGCCAATGAAGAAAGTTTCCGAATACGCTATCAATCTTGCGTGCGACAGCGACACATGCTTATTATTTTCTTCCTAATAGCGCCATCTTTGTCTAGAAAAATATACGGCCATCTACGTAGACATGCGTTGGCCTGCGCTAAGTGTAAGACGCAGTACTCTGCCTCTTTCTTTCACTGTGAAAGAGCGAGAGACAGCATCTACGTACGCGCAATGGCAAACCAAAAACGCATCCATGTAGATAGGCAGTCTCAGAGTCGAAAGTTAGAGAGAGAGAGAGAGGGAGTTGTGTTGGCATTCCGCGTTTTGTACTCGCGCGCGAAAGACGAAACAATGTTTATTTCGACAACAGTATCTATTTTATCAGAATCGTTTCGAAAATTTTGAAATAATATCGGATTCGAGATAATATGGAAAATTCAAGGACATTGCTTAAAATTCAAAGACATTTAAGGACTTTTCGAGGACAGACAAAATTCAAGGACATTTTAAGGACTTTAAGGACCACTGGGCACCATCCTAGAGTACGTGGAACGGATGATATGTTGCCATATCTTCATTTAGCTGAAGTCAGTCATACATTTAAGGTATAAACAATTACACCAGAAATTTGTAAGACGGTACAGCTCGGGGCTCTGTAAGAACGTATATACAGTCGACGCGGGTATAAAGCAGGGATACGAGGCGGCGCCGTACTTACATATTGCGGGCACCCACACCGAAGGAAAAGACGATTTGACGCAGTACCGAAAAGCAGCACGGCGCTGAAAAGGGATCGGCCCACGGAGGCGCTGATATGCCAAGTGTGAGTGTATGCACGTCAAGACCGAAGTAACGACGACCAGTCTTACAAGTTCTGGTTATTTTTCTATTGTTATAAGCTCTGAATGATACTTTTCTAAACAGATATGGATTTCGGATAAATCTCTATATATGTCAGAATTCTTTCATTTTTAAATCTTCTTATATCTATTACAAAATGTACGTCTTCTCATAAGACCACATGTTATTTTCAATCATTGATTTCTCGAATATGAATCTCTGAAAGGTTTCAACATTTTAACCAGAGCTTTAATGCATTTTAATACAACTTTCATTTACTCCCTTAAAGAATTAAGTCTTTTATAAAAAAAAATCGTATTTACTTTTAATTCGTATTTTATACATTTGAGTACATATAAGCCACTTGAATACAATTTGATGCTTGAGACCAAACTTGGAGTTTTATCTTAAATTTACATGTATTGATGGTATTCAATTTTTTCTTCTAGTTTAAATTATTATATGTATTAGAAAGCAAAAGGGACACAATCAAAAAAATATTTTTTACTACGGAGAAAATCCAACAGAAATGGTTCAGACGGCCCTGAATGTTTACGTTCCCAGAGACTGATTTAGTCACAAGACCAGCGTGAGGCAACCCCCGAAGTTGCTCTTATATTGGCGCTCTTTTGTTCTTCTAAACATTACAATGCTTCATTTTGAATAATACTTAAAATTTAAACGTGAAATGTAGAGGACTTTAAGTCTTGAATTTTAAATTAATATGGATATACTATGTAGATTGCAGCAGGCTTCCAATTTCATATTATGCAATTTTTGAGTAACTTTAATTCAAAACTAACTAAATTTTAAACATCTCGAGTTTTAAAGTGATAATTTTGAAATGAAATTTCACAATCTTCAGCTTATGATACTTACACCGTTAACACATTTTAAGATTTTACCACACTTTTACTATACGAGTGTAAGGCAAATTTCCAATAGGAGAAAGGTGCCCACAGTTGTTCGTCGTGGACAGGTAGTCAAGTGCAATATCTACAAAATTATTGTACAAATTGCGTCATAAGCACTTAATATCTATAACTATCATATTAACGTATTTTAGAAAAATGATATTTGTATGATTTTCTTATTGAAGTTTTTGTTACAAAATAATATTTTGACAAATCGCAATTACAGTTTATTTGACTTCCTGCTTTCGACTAATGTTTAAGAACAACAAGCTAGTTAAAAAATTTTTCGGCTTTGTACTTACAATCTGCCAACATTAGACTTCTACAATTTGTGGCATGAAGAATTTTTAATCCTGAATTTTGAATGGTATGCAAGAAATGATTGCGTGTGTACCTTGTGAGTACAAGTGTAGTCACATAGGTACACAGGAAATAAAATGTCACTACTTTTAATTGCTTAATAAAATTTTTTGTTACTTCTAGACTTAATTACCCGTAGGATTAGAATTTATTACAAACTTCAAGGTTTTTTGGGTTAATTTAAAAATGAACATCAGAGTTTTCTGATAATGTTTTTTTAACTTTCTTCCGCAACATTACATTACATGTATGGCAATATTACAATTCCAGGAAAGTCATTTTTTAAAAGTGTATAATTTTAAATGCTTAGTTGAAAATTAACAAATTTCAAAATTTGAAGAATTCACATTTGAATCTATTGAATTTTGATGGCCGCTACTTTGAAATAGAACAAGTGAAAAGTAGCATTTTTTATTTAAAATCGTTGTTCTATTAAGTCAGTATACTTTTAAGGGAAAATTTTTCCAAAAAAGGTGAAAAAGAGATAATCTAAAAAGAAAAAACAGAGGAGAAAGAATTGTCCAACCTTAAAGCCATGAAATTCAAATATCAACTTTTCATTTAACGCTAATGACATGTTTTACGCGCAAAAACTTATAATAGTATGAGAAAAACGTTTTCTTGAGAAAAAAATGTAGCTTTAAGTAGCATTTAGCTGAGGAAAGTATGAAATTTACGAAAGAAAGTAGCAATAAAATAAACCTGATCAAAGTCTGCACAAACTTAAATATGAGTCAGGACATGTCAACTGTGCCCATGAAATTTTATTTTTAATAATAATGATTTTTGCGACTTTTAATTGAAAAATTAATAACTTACGACTCGTTTGCAATAATCGAATGAAATGAAAATCTCTTTCGAATAAGAATTTTTTTACAATAATATTTCCATAATTATTATTTTTTTATTAACAATTATTTAAACAAATTCGATTATTTATAACTTCTAGGCCTACGATCGCAGTGAAAATTTAACACAATGTAGTTTGCACACTTCTTTCTGTTCTCCAAAGAAAAAATTGGTAATTCTCACTCTGACCGTCTCACGCTACGAACGCGGTTGTTTATACTCATTTGTTTGTATTCATATTCTTCTAAGTTCTGTATAAATCGGTTCTTTCGGTAAAAAAAATGCGTCTGGAATACAATTTTACAAGGATATGGTAAAGAATTATTATTTTAGACATTTCTTTCTTACTGAAGAACTTAATACAAGTGTCAACATTTATTAATTATTAAAAATTTTACAAAAATAGTGATAATACTTCCAATCTTAATTAATAAAGCAATGGTTAGTGAATTTTTTTTTAAACAAGCAGTGCACACACTTAAGCCTTTATGCAATAATAATAAGTTAATGATACTGGCGAGTATTCTTATTCAGTGGAACTTTATCAAAACGATTTTCAAATTTTTTGTCTTGCAAATCATGTTCTGCTTGAGAGAGTTCTGCTGGAGAGTTCGTTATCAGTTTGGATTTTGCTGAGAACTATACGTT
>JAAAKG020040427.1:0-43550 GCA_010014905.2 Druon quercuslanigerum
AAACCGGGACAGCCCCGTGCAAAACTATTCTAAATATATGAAAATCCAACTCTAACCAAAAATGTCTTCGACACATTCGACTGTAACCATCTTAAGCCTGTGACAACATTTTATTTTTTTTTATATAATAATAATAATAATAATAGATGGAAGTGGTGAAAATCGACCTGACCGTCAACCGCCAAGACTGCCACAGAGAAGACCGGCGTCTAGTGATGTCTCTGATCTGACTACAGCAAACAGCGCATACGCTTCATCAAGTTCTTCCAATCATCGTTAGTATATTATATTTTTTTTAATTAACGAATAATCGACGATAATCAGAAAAAATACAAAGTTTATTTCTCAGCCGCCAATAAATTGTTCTCGCTACACGAGGTTGGCCCCGGGAACCTCTAAAACAAATTTCAAATTTTGAATTAAAAAGTACATGCTCTTATAGAAAATTTAATTTAACTATAAACCCGGAAATCCAATGAGAAAAACAGCTTTTTTAGGGGTTCCTTGAAAAAATTATTTATTAAAAATCAATATATTATATCCTACAGCTGAAAGTGATGGGCAGACAGATGACGATCCATCACGAAGGCAGCGTCGAAGACTGGATAATCCAGGTTAGTACATTATGATTTTTTGAAAGAACAAAAAATTGTTGGGATTCAGAAAAAAATTCTAATTTTATCTCTTAACCGCCAATAAATTGTTTACACTGGACGATCTTGACCCATGGATACATTTGTAAAAAGTTTTAAATTTTTACTCAAAAAGTAGATATTCTTATAGAAAATGTAATTGCGCATCTTTTTCCAGCAAACCAAATTTTTGTAACTTTCCCATTTTTAAAAAAAACTCCCGAAACCCCCGTTAAGAAAACAACAAAATTTCTAGAAATTATACAAATTTATGAAAATTAATGAAGTTTGTTGCAATTAAGAATAATTTATGAATACTTGTAAAAATTAACGTAAATTTATAAGCGATTATGGAAATTTATGGAATAATTTACTGTAAAATGAATAAAAGCGAAGAAAATCGACAAAAACTTCCGAATCGTTATTCACGTGTAAGGCGAATTCTAATTTACTCTCTAAACTTTTTTTGATTTTTCTTGACTAATTTGCATACTAACTTGGCATATCTGCCAAAAAAATGTTTGAAAAAATTGTCATAAAATTGCAATTACTGTGCAATATTACATATTATTAATATTGTTAAAAATAATTTTTGAAATTTTAATTTTTAAGTGTTGCAATTGAATGCCCTTTAATTATAAAATATTTATCATTGAAAGTTTTGCAATTTTTGTGAGTTACAATTGAATCATTTTGAATGCTCGAAATATGGAATCACAAATTATCCAATTTTCAAAAATCATATTTCTAAATGTATGTAATTTGAAACATTTTTTTGGGTTATTTCAATTTAAAAAAATGAATAATATCAAATTTTTAAATTAAAAAGACTAATTTTCAGCAAGAAAAATAGAATCTTATGCCAAAAATGATTTTAATTTTACTTTTTTGAACCAAAATATTTATTGTAAATAAGAAAAGGCGATTTTTTAACAAAACAGTTGAATTTTCAAGTAAAAAGGATGACTTTTTTATAAAATAGTCAAATTATTAATTAAGTGGTTGCATTTTTATCCAAAAAAGATGAAATTTCTATTAAAAAAAACAAATTTTTAAAAAATAGTTGAATTTTCAACCCAGAAAGAATGACTTTTTAACAAAATTGCTGATTTTTTAAACAGATAATAAAATGTACAACTAAAAATATAATCTTTAAAAGGAAGCAACTGCAAGACAAGAAATATAAATACATTAAAAATAAATTAATAATAGTAATATTTAATTAGTGTTACCGCTAAACTTTAATTTTTTAAATTCTCTAAATTTTTTCTGACCAATTTTGCAGTTTTCTGACTTTTGTTACCATTTTTTTTTTAATTCCTGACTTTGCCGATTAATAATATTTCCTGACTTTTTAAAAATTGTTATTAGTTTGGTTATAAAATTTTAGTTTTTTAATCAAGATGATAAGTTTTTTACAATAAATTAATTATCAAAAAAAGTTTATTTTCAACGAAGCACTTGCATTTTTAACTGAAAAAGAATAACCTTAAACTAAATAATTGATTCATAAATTGAAATACTGATTTCTAAATGAATCTTACAAATTGAAATCACTGTTCAAATATTTTTAATTTTATTTTTAGAATCTTTTGCGATAAAATAAAACTTAGTTTAAGAAAAATTAGCAAATTAGTTAGTTAGTTAGTCAGATTATGCTTAAATATATATATGTGACATTAAAAATAAAATTAATTGAGTTTAATTAAATGAAACTTCCTAAATATTATTAAATAAAACAATATGGATGCAAAATGTTGAGAATAAGTTATAACATAAATAAGAATCTGATGCTAATTATAATTCCTTTAAAATTAAACAAATATTTTCGACGAATCTAGACACAAGGCGTAAATAAAGCAAGTTGAAAAAATTCAATGTGTAACTAATTCAGTGTCATGATTTTGAAGAAAAATAAATTGTAAATGCCTTATCTTGTTATCATGACCGTTTAATTATTTCAACGCAGATATTTTGAGAAATTCCCTTTACCAAGTCAGAATTATAATTTTTTAAAAAAATCTGCCACTTCCGGAAAAAGAAATTCTTATCTTTAGAAAAAGTCAAAGTCAGAATCATCATTTTTTTTAGAAAATTCCTTTCGCGGAGCATAATTATAAGAACAGAAGAAAAAATCAGAACTTAGCACGACCTTTTTTTTATTTATTTATGGAATTGATTACCTATTCAATATTTTAAAAGATATTTTTGATATTTTCCCCTAAAGGGGAACGTTATTAATGAAAAATGTAAATTTAAATATTTATTTTATAAATTAAAATTCTGTTTCATAAAATTTTTTCGAACGCATTAAAATAAAAGTGTGATGAACAGCAATGTTAAAATTAAATTGCGGAATAAAATAATATGATTCCAATCAAAATTTGTTAAAATTTAAACAAATATTTTTTGCGGGACTAGACACGAGACGTGACTAATTGAAGATAAAGTCTATTTAGTGTGTACATAATTCAATTTCATCATTTTGATGAAAAATAAATAACTATTGCGTTAACTTCGAATATTTTTCTTTATCACTATTCAAATTTTTTGAAAATTATAAACTAATATTATATAAAAATAATAATTATAATTATAATAATATAAGGCTTAGGGAAGTGGCGACTGCATCGCCCAAGATTTCCGGCTCTTGCAGTCAGCCACGTTGCATTGGGCTAACTCCCCAATGCAAAGAATGATGCGGCTACGTCGCCAGTATCGCGCAGTGCCATCCACAGTAGGTCTCTCTCGGATTGTTCTGGACAAGCTCAATAGCGCAAAGAGGATACATGCAAAGGTTGCACGAAGGTTGGGTCAACATGCACCCGGAAGATGCTCGGAAAACGCCCCGGTATTCAAAAGATCAGGTACCCTTTTTAAGCGAAGGGGGATATGAAGCTCTTTATAAAGAAAAAGAACACACCTCTCGTTCCAGCAAGATTACCGTTGCAGAGAGCCGATAATGGCCACATAAGAAATAGGAGATCAAAAATCCACTCAAATATGTTTCTAAGAACGGACAAAAAAGCTGAAGCTAATACTTCTCTCCCTGATTTGCTCCCTGAAGATGTCGATCTCTGGAATCTGAACTGTGTTTTTTACGAAAAGGCAGTCTTCTTGCTTAGCGAAAATAGAAGACATGATACTTCAGTACGCTTGAGTAAGACTCGCGAGCGTATTGCACAGCTTCAGATTAAAATTGAAACAGCTAGATTGCATACAATAAATGTTCAGTGATTGATTAGCTACATAACATGAAATCAGAAGTTTACTACAAAAGTTAGAAAACTTGCTTAAAACTATCAAGGGCCACTGGACGAAAAAAATAAGAGCTCTTTCGACATCCTCGTGTTTTGAACAAAACGTCAAATGCCGTAGAAAATACGCCTAGTCGGGAAGAGACTGGACGTGAAGTTTGCCTGTTTAGAGTGTTTGATTAAGATTGGAGACGGAGGAATTTCTTGTTGTCTGCTAAGACAGTGTTATAGACACCTTCGTTTACCGTAAGAGCATAATGAATGTACCTGTAGGAGATACCAACTACCGAGCGTGCAAGCAAGAGCCAGAAACAATTGGACATGTTCTCAGTGGGTGCTCAAAGTATGCACGCTTCAGGTACATAGATAGACACAGTGCGGCTCTAAAAGTGTTATATTACCATCTTCGGCATTTCTTCAGTGTTAGTCTAATGTCCGTCTTGCTATACGTCCAGGCGGAACTGGATTTTCGTTGTAGAGAATGATCAGTGTAAGATCTACTAGAATTTCTCGTTTTCCACTACTCAGCGGATCGTTGCTATACGTGATTGAATTCTCGGCACCAGCCAATGGTAATATCACGGCAAACGAGAAAGAAATACGGGCGAAATGTAAGGCTCTTCTTTTTGAGCTGAGCAGGCTGTACCAATACTACAAAGTCCATCTTTAAGTTCTCAAAATCGGCTGCCATAGAGGCATGAAAGCTTCATTTCTTAGCCAACTCAATAAAATCCCGGCTTGCCAGCATCAGGCTCAGACGATTGCAAGCAAGATGCAAAAGGCTGTTCTCTTGGCATTACTGCATCTGGTCCGTCAACACTGATCCTCCTAAAACTGTAAAAAGGTTGATAGCTCTAAAAATGTATCCAGAGGTATAACCTTCACATGCAATTGGGCCGTATGCAGCGTAAGGTCATCCGCGGCTATAGATCGCTCTCTTAAAACAGTTTTGTACAAAGCATTTTACATAAATTCCTCTCTATTTTGCTTTCCTTATATGGTAGAAGGAGCAGGAGTGGATGACGTACACGTTCCAGTTGCGTCAGGATTGCTTGCTTTAAGGAACCATAATCGTAGCTTTAAAAGCCTACAACTTTTTTGTAATAATAAATTAACTTTCAACATTCTTACAGATTCTTCGCCTCTACGCTGGCCGCCTGACCCTTACCATCTGCCAAACCATCCCTGGTATAAGGTAGCAATGGGCGATGTATGGTATCCTCCAAATCGTTTGAGATCTCGTTCTCCTAGCCGAATCCAGATTGCGGTACAACCAATAAATCAATACGTGCTACCTAACCTTCATATTGGCTGGGCAATACATTCATATATTGCCGTAGCGCAGGGCCAAATTTTTGAAACATATGACAAATACAGCAAGGAACTCTTTGAGGTATTATCGTATGATTATAGCTGCAAACATACCATTGAAAGTCCTATGAGAGATGTTCACGTAAACCACACATGCAACATTGCTGTGATTGAAACTATGCGACCCATGTTGTTAAAAAAACCTGAAGAAAATGCTTTGTTCAAACGTAAAACAGGATTTCCAAAGGAAGCTCGTCGTTGGATGATTCGTGAGGTAAATGAGATTATTTATGCAAGGCTAGGTCGTCCTCCTCCCGGCGAGAAGAGAGACATCAGTTGGGAGCATTTGGATAGACGTGAGATTTAGTCCAATTCGTCTGCATCCGTTTATATTCGAAAGAAGGAACAATCTATTAAACCGGGACTCTTCAATTCACTGCTGCCTCCTCAGTACACCAATTAAAATTTTTTACAAACGGATGGACCGGATTGGATGTGTTGGATAAGCATACAATATTTTCATTAGATTAAAATCTTGTTTTTTTAATCGCGAAAATAATGCAAAAGACAGCCGTTCCTTCATTACTAACTAGTGTACACTCCTACTACTATCAATTCTTTTGTTTTTTAATTTTATGCAAGAAAAGCAGCGGTATCCATGTAGAGACTCTGATTTCAACATTTACTCGTAATAAAGTTTCGAACGTTATGCAGAAAGCAAATTTTTCAGGTTTCTAATATTGAAAAATAAATAATTTAGAGCTTATGTCGGTTTCTTCAGATTTCAAGCAGATGTGACGTCACTAAGATGTACAACTGAGAACCAATCAGATCACTTTACCTGCCATGTTACTTTTCAAAATGCTAGAAATAATTTTATGCACAATATCTGTTGTATTTTTTACTTTTTTGAAATTTTTAATGGTGCCTGTGACGCATTTGAAATAGAGGATATTGTTCTCCAAAAAGTGGATTTTAACTTAATAAATAACGATATAATTTAAGCATTTCACTACGTCAAAAATAATTGTCTAATTAAATATGCATTTAAACTGGTTTTTAATTGAATTAAGAAAATAGTAATTGTAATTTAAATTATGAAAATCACATTTTTAACGTTCCTGGCATTAAGTCAACTAAGCTAATGTTAATTATTCGATGATTGAAAATTTATAGTTCAGGTATAAATTTAACTATTAGGGTGAATATCAAATCATTTTTATGAAAAGTCACCTTTTTTTGTCATAAAACTAATGTTCTTGGCAAAAAATAGTATACTGTGCTTAAAAATTAATTCATTTTTCGTCAATTTATTCAGTGACGCATACATGTACAATTGAAGTAGAATATATTGTGTACGAAAACTCGATTTTTCCTTCATTAGTACGAATTTAACACCAGAATTTACTAATTTTTAATTGATGGTACATTTACGAATTCCGCGAACATCTTAAAAAATTGGTTATAAATTCTTTGAAAATCCTAAGCATCATAGGAAAACGTTAAGAAATTTCGCAAATCCCTGAAAATCTTTGCAGTCAAATAAAATTTTTAAATTATTTATATCCTTACTCTAATATAATATAATATAATAACATGGATAAATAATATGGAAAGTATTTCTTTTCATCATCTGACAATTTGTATAGTGGGTAAGATATAAAATAATTGTTTGTGGTTTTAAATTCAATTATGCTCCTAATACATAAATATTAAAGATCAGTATTCAATTTCTATTCACGTCTAAGGGGTTTAATGGAATTGTTTCGTCATCGATTGTTCAGGTTTGCAAAAGAAATTTTATAGTTTAGGCGGAAAAACTGAAAAAGACGGTGATTGCTAATTCTCTTTTGTGAAAGCTCCTTCGGATGTAACGAACACATTCTCATCACTCTTCTCATGCTTCGAATTTGATTTTGTCAAAAATAAGAACTCTAATGGATTAGAATCAACTCTATTATATCAAATGTATATTACATTTCTTTCTGTACCTCAGTCTGTGTTTTCTCATTCAGATATTTTAAAATAAAATACAAGTTTATTGTTAAGGACTACCTAAATATTTGTTTGCTGTTTTGCATTATATTTTATTCTTAGCTACGCTGAGACTTGTATATCATTTCAATAAATGTATACGATTACAATTCATAAAAAGGATGTTCATGAAATCGTTACCGCTGTCGCTTAGACTTTGACTTTGACTTTGACCTGTAACAATTGGTACTTCAATTAGTTTTATTTACAAAAAACTGATTTTATTATTCTGTTTCATTTCTCGGGTACATTAAAGTTTTGAATAAAAACTATTAAAGGCATCGAGAACAATTTGGAACTTTGATAGAGGATCAAGTCGTAAGTTATCATTAACATATCGAAATTAAAAACGAAAAGCAAAATTTTAATTCTTGAAAGCAAAGACCTGCAATTCTTCCGTAACTATTTCCCCTAAAATCAGAAAAATAAAGGTACGAACGTGAGTACCGAAATTTTTCGTATAAAGATACCCATTATATTCAAAATAAGTTAAGTTCGGGATAAAAACTAGCCTCTTGTATAAATTCTTATTTACCTAATCGAGTATGTATTTTAATTTTTTTCCATATATTAAAAAAAAATAAAAATATTTAACGTAGCCATCAGGAACGGTTTTATTTAATGATAATTTTCAGAAATTCTTGTTAACCGTAGAAAAAAATTTTACTTGATTTTCCAAAGTTTGAAATTTATTCATCAAATTTGTTTGTGAAAATATAAATTGTTATAATTTACAAAATATTATCGATAGGATAGCATTTGCCATCCTTGTCTAGTCACGTATCTCCCTCTTTGTCTAATTTTTCCAGAACCTTCTACATTATAATTGACACGTGCGGCTATATTTTTTTAACAACACAAAATTTAATGCTACTTTGAAAATGCTTTGAAGTTCATTACGAAAAATTCCCCAGTAAAATTTGATGATGACGTCATTAGTTACAGAAGATTCCGCATTATAGCAAAACATTTTAACACTGAGTTACATCATCCTTGATTTTCTATTATCTATAATACACCATATCGAGTAGCCTTAGTGGATGATTGATTTATGTTCAAATATTTTATTATATTTTGCATTATAATGTAATAGGCAAAAAACAGCCCTTTCTAAATGACAGCTAAAAAGCGAACATATATCCATGAATAAAAAAGGCACACGACCTCAGCTCGAATATCAGTGTAAGATATAAGGAGCAAAAAGCGCCGCGTAGTGTACACATTTGGTTTAGAAATTTTTTAATGTATCGAAATCCCATTTGAGAAACCCTTGACTTTTAGGAAGTCCTTAGGAATAGTTAAAGATACCTTAATACATTTCAAATACTACGAAATCCTTAAAAATTCTTATCAAGTTCATGAAATTTAAAACAGAATTATTCCAACTTTATTTCTTTGATCCAGATAGATATCAACTTAAACTTAAAGAAGTGGTAAATTATTTAATAAGTTTAACAAAGAAGACGATTGTGGTAAAGTTTTCTCTTTAGTGAGGCAATTAGAAGTAATTTTTATCACTTGCAAATAGACTACGTCATCTCTACCAAGGTAACGTATTCTGAATTTATTTTTATTCAAAACGATAGTGGTTGAATTGTGTAAAGACTTAATCTGTTTATGCTTGCTATTTTCACACCTCGTGCCGACGCTCATCGAGAACATTTTTTAATTAAATTTACTTTTAATTTCATTTAATATCATTTGCTTAAAGAATGTTTAAGAAAAACTGGACTGCTCTCTAAATGCATTAATATCCATGAAAACTTTATAAATAGGAGAAAGTCATTCAGGAAATGAAATTTTGCATTGCAAATTAAATTTAGATAAAAATTATTAATGTGGGTCGTATTAGCAAAAAGCTTTTTACATGTTCCTAAAGGCCTTTAAATCTAAGAATATTTTGACGGTCATCTGCGAAGGTCCAAGTTTTAAGTTTTTCATAAACTAATGATTAATAAAAGTACAGTATTTTAGTATTAATTTTGAATTTATATATCAAATTAAAATTATAATTGTATTTAATCGAATAGAATTAAAAATATAAGCCTAATGATATGAAAAATATTCATTTTTGTCATCTAAAAATATACATAGTATATAAGATATAGAACGGTTTCTTGTCTTTAACCTTCAAGAAAGGTGGACAAGAATAAATATAGATCTCATTCGAAATAATTCTAATTTAAATGTACAAATCTGATCCTTATTATTGGAAGGTCCATTTTGCCCTACCTATAAACTCTAACTGTGCTTTTAATAGATATTTAACATGTGTATTAAATCTTGAGTTACTTGTAGGAGCTAAGCCGCAAGTTAGGCGTGGAGAATTGAGAGGAGGGTGCGTGGTATTGGAATATTCTTATGTATAAAAAGTTATTACGAAAAAAAATCGAAATGTATTCAAACTCAGAAGAAAGTCTAGCAGAACATCGATCTGTTCAACTAGTCTAAAATTATACTTTTTTAAATATTGAAAATTTAGTGAGGCTATATTTTTCAAATGCGAGATGGTTTGCTCAACTAAAACATTGCATTGAAAAAAACTGTATGGGTTAGTTTTCAAAATTTTGTATGATGGTAGTGTCATATTCTTACTGACTAAAACCCCTTCTTTTCCTGGCCAACACATGTTCCCGCAAATCACTTTCGCATTACTTCAGGAACATGGATTATAGGCCAATAAGCCGTACCTCAGCGGCACCATGATTGCCTGCTTTGACTTCTTCAATTATTTGCAGTTAGAATTACCTCCAGGACTAGGCGTCGTCCTCGGCAGAAGAGAAACGTGGCTCTTCTCTGGATCCCCGGACTTCGACCCAGTGAGGAAGTCACGTGTCACTCTCTTCTTAACCATCAATAGTAATCGTTTCGAAGCCCCTCTTCCTTCTTCTTCTGTCGAAGAACATATTCGATGTTATGATGGCACTGCATCCTACTGTTCTTGATTGCGCTGCATTAATGACACTGTATTCTCAGGAGTGAGCACCTCTCCGAGTACAGTGTCCAAAGCATGCTTGTTGTTCGCCCATCTATCACATTCAAAAAATGTGTGCTCCACATCATCCTCCTTGCCAAGGCAATAGTTACAAAGAAGACTAACCTTTCTCTTTCTTTAAAAGAGATAAGGGTTGAAATGACCGTGTCCCGTCAAAAATTGTGTGAGGTAGAAATTTGTCTCCCCATGTGACCTATTAATCCACTCCTTAGTGCATGGTATTAGCTTGGCGGTCCACTTGCCAACATCACTGCTCTTTACTCTTTCTTTAAAGATTGTCAGGGTACCCTCTGACTTGCTTTTGTATTGTACACATGTTCTCCTCATATCTTTTTTCGTATAGGATTATTCGATCGCGGGCCAGTATATCAATGGGGATGATCCCAGCTACCGTGAACACCACTATTTCGGAGACTATTGTATACGAGCATGCTACTAGCAAAGCTCCTTTTCTTTGGACAGTCGCTATCTTTTTCCTATATTTCTCCACCTGTAGAGTATCTGCCGAGATCTCTGCACTATATAACATGATGGAGTGGTTGACAATCATAAGTACTCTGCGTTTACTGCTCCTAGGTCCAGCTATTTTTGGCCTAAACCTCGAGAGCATTGCCACCATAGTAGCTGCTTTGTCTGCAACACTTCAGTTGTGCATCCATAAGCACTCCCAGGTACTTTAGCCACCTCACAGAAATGATTTCCTGTCCATGAAACTCCAGTCAAAATGATACGATAAACTTTCTCTGCATTTTAAGGACTACCATCTCTGTCTTACATACTGCTTATTCGAGAACATGGTCAGCCAACCACTCACTAGTTTGCCTCAGAATCCGTTGTACTTTCCTTCTGGCTTCCTCTTCGTCTCTTGCAATTATAACTGCAGCGAGATCATCAGCGAAGCCCACAAGCTTAGTATTTATGGGCAAAAACAGAGTTAAGACCTCGTCATACACCACGTTCCAAAGATCTGGTCCAAGGGCCGTTCCTTGTGCCACACCCTTTTAGTGACCTCCTAACTCTTAGAACCTATTGTTGTATCCTAGATCAAATATCTGTTACTCAAGTAGTCGTCGATGATTTTTAATAAATACTGCGGGAAATCGCTCAGTCAAGGCTTTCAATATATCTGTGCATCTCACAGAATTAAAAGTATTTTTAACATCCAGTGTCACTAATACGCAAACATTCTTTATCTTATAGCTTCCAGGCCATGCTTTGTTTGTAGCGTCGATAACTTTTTTAATGGATCCTACAGTGGATCACCTTTTGCGAAAGCCATGTTTTCCCTCGGATAGACCTCCAGCTGCTTCTATTGCTATTTGCAATCGAGCACGTATGAGCTTCTCCAAAACTTTCCCTACTGTGTCAAGTATGCAAAGTTTACGGTAAGAGGAGGGGGTCATAGGTGGCCCCTTTCCCTTATCAAGCAGTACCAGTTGCTGGATCTTCTACTTCATATTGAGGGGAAGATATGGATACTCTTTCGCTATGATCTTAATTATTTTGTGAAGGATTCCATCCAAACCAGGTGCCTTTTTATTGTCACAGTAAAAGCTGGTACCTCTTCATTTACCTGGAGCTTAGTGTGCCCTCTTTTTTCATGTTTAGGAAAAAGAACTCTAATAATGTTATCCATTATTTGTAGATCATTTACCCCTTCTGGCTTCGATCTACGAGTTCTATTTGTAACAATTTAGTAGCCTCTACCGTATAATCTGAATATATTTCCTAACACAGGGCCTTCTAACAGTAAGTCTTACTTTTCTTCAACGCTAGCTTCAGCTCTTTCTTTGCTGCTTTATATTCAGCGTTTTTTTGAAGTAGATCTTCTAGTCTTTTAGCCCTTTGAGCTCTCCGCCCTAATTGAAAACATTTCTTTCTTAACTGAGCGGCTTCATCGTTCCACTAATACACTGGGTACCTTTGATGTTTTCACAAACAAATGCTTTCACTTTCTCTCTGCTTCGAGTTCTTGCTTCTACTTCTACGTATGCTCAACCCCGGTTAACTATTGCACGTAGCAGCACTTTCGCGTCTCGCTTGGTGACGTTCCAACCATTTTTTAATATTTCGGTCAGATTTCAGGCTGCCTGCTTCGATGACATTTTAATGTGAAAACTCACATGCTGATGGTCGTGGGTCGTATAATCTTTTATCACCTGCCAGTCTACAATATTGGGCGCTATTCCAGGTGTAGCGAGAGTGATGTCAATGATAGAGCCCCTACAACCGATTCTTCTAAATGTCGGGGTCGTCCCTGAGTTCAGGATAGTTAAATCCATTCTTTCAGCCATCTCAACGACCTCGTTGCCACGCGTATCGGACCATGTTATCCCCCATTCCTAAGATTTAGCATTTAAATCCCTAGCAATGACAAGTTCCCCAACGAAGCCACGAGTGACGTCCTCAATTTCTCCAATCTTCTTCCGGAAAGTTGCAATATCGTCATGACAAAAGTCAGACTGCCCCTCCTAACCCAGACGTAGCCATTTCCCTTTCCCTTGTTTGTTACTGAGATATCGTCGGTGTTTATTACCCAGATTGCTGCCGTTCCAATATCGTCAGTAAACGAGTAAGGGTTCGTCGGAGCCTTTTTAAATTGTTCCGTTAATAGGGCCTTAAGAACTAAATAACTTAACAACTAAATTACATTGAGATTTTGAAGTGTAGCATGCATGAATTTTTTACCAAATTCTTAGTGGCTTTTTTTACCATAAACATAAAACTCCATGGAAGATCAATTTTGTATAAAAGAAATTTTATTTTCAAAAAATTGTGTCATAAATTTAAACGTAGGAATTACGACTTTTATTTTAAATGAAGAGAAGAACTTTTGATATCTCTTAAGGCATTCAATGCTTAAAATTTTTTCACAAAATCGTATAGAAACTAAAGTTTTTGATGATTTTTATCATGCTTCGTTTTTGGTAGAAACGTCTTTCTCCAGTATGACAAAAATACACTAGGAAAAAATCGCAAAGACACACGAAGAAATATTTGAAATATAGAGATTTTCTAAATGTTTCATTTTAGTATTTGCGATACCTTTATAACCTGTATTCTATTTTGGTTTGTAATAAATATTTTTATTGTCATTGTAAATGATTTTTTTAAATTAAAATTATAGAAATTTTCCAAAATTTGGAATTTTTCATATAATAAAATTCTTATCTCTAGAATTACTTAAGTACTTAAGAATTCCACAAATGCTTGAAAAATTTTTAAACAAGTGAAAGAAATAATTCTAATAAATTCTAAATATAGGATTATATATTGTATATAATATTCAATACCAAAAATCAAAGTTTTTATTATTCGCTGAATCTTTTTTAACGTTTATGTATATGAATAAATTTAACCTGAGGAAAATTTTAAAATTCCGAAAACGAGATTTTGTTAACGCTCGATATTTTACATTAGAAGTTCTTTACAACGACGCAGGTAAAACTCTTATATTTTTATTAGATTTCCAGATGCAGACGCCATTCTCCATTTACCGTCCTCATTAATCAAATTTATCGTGTTCATCGATTTGGAAATTATTATTGCTTAGAAAACTTGCACTTCTTTACTTTTTATAAAAGCTTTTAGTGGTGCATATGAGTGCATTTAAATATATTGCTGTCCGAAAATACATTTTAACTTTATTAGTACGAATTTAGCAGAATTTTACTAATTTTTAATTCATAGTGCATTTGAAAAATCTTTGAAAATCCTGTAAAGTTTCTTCGAAATTCCTTAAAAACCCTTTGTATCATTTGATAATGCTGAAAAGGTCGTAAATCCTTTCAAATCTGTTTAAATATGCTAAAGTCGAATTTCAGATACGTTTAAATCGTCCAAAATTTAAGCCAATTCTTTAAATCAGCATATAATTTTTAATATCCTGTGCAATCTTAAGAAATTATTGAAAATCTCTTCAAATCGTTGAAATAATAAGAAAAACCTTAATTATTGTGAAATTTATTTATTCGAAGTATTATTTAAATAAATAAGAATCCGTGTCGAAAAATCCCCATTTAGCCCTCTTTAGAATGATGGCCCCTGGAAGGGGCCCATAGGACACTTTTTTAAAATTGATACTCTGAAAATATCGACATTCCAAAGGGGCTACCATAGGGGGCCAAGTATTTAATATATATATATATATATATATAATAATCTTAACTTCTAGGATATAGATTCAAATATAGATATATATTTCACTTTTAACCAGCTAGATAATTTTTAAACGAAAAACTTAAATTGTCAACACAACTTGTAAATTTGCAATGAAGGAAGATAAATTTCTGACCAAAAATGAAATAGGTACTTTTTCACTAAATTTTCAATAAAAAATAATTATATAATTAATAGTTACTACTTATTTCTTCAAAATGATTTTTTATTACTTGCTAGAATATTTTCCATAGCATAAATAAATATAAATATACAAAAATTTAATTCTATAAACACTGAAGAGAAACATGGAATCGCAGAATACTTTTCACTGTGTATTTTTTATTTTATTTTTGTTTTATAGTTTAAAATAGTTTTATTTATTGCAGTATTTTCCCTCCAATTTAATTTTCAAATTTCAAGAATCCATCCTTTACTACCATAATTATACTTCTCCTCTAATTTTAAATCATTTATACATTATTTGATACCTCAAACCGTGACTATATATTATTATTCAAGTTCAATTATTTGAGAAAATTATATGAGTCGACATTAAGCGAACGTTATCGCTTAAAAAGTCATTAGCACCATACTCGTAAGTGGTGCCTCATCAAGTGGTAGTGTCCGCCTTTGGTCAGCCATCACTTCTGTCCTTTTTTATTTCTAGGAAGCAAAGCTAAAGTTCTACTTTGATAGTTGAATGGTTTCCAAGCCGTTTTCCAATGTACCAAGGCACTTTCCAAATTAATCTGGGAGAAAAATTTTTCGTAAAAATAAAATCATGCAAGAACTAGGTACTCAGAGTCGAATTAGTTAACGTTTTAAAATCTTCTGAGGTGAAAATTTCCCATTCATTGCTGCTTCGCTTGGAGTTATGATACAACTAACCAAGGTCCATTGACGCCAAAGGAACGTGAAGCCAAATGCCTGAAAAGCTTGAAAAAAGAGTCGAAGGAAAAGTCACAGAATCATACTTTTATCCTTTACCGAAATTTTAAATGAGATAATCTTGAAACTCTTTTTTCAATGAGTTGAAAATCGGTGCACACGATTACTCAAAAACTTTTCGACTGATCAAGTTCATATTTGACACACGTTTTCAAGACAAGTATGCCCAATTGATCAGTCAAAGACCGACGAAGAACTATAAAAATAAACATGTTTTTGTCTGGGTCAAGATTTGACATTTTATCCGAAAAAACAACTTTCTTGTTCTAAGGCCTCCCTTTTCGCCAATTATCAATATTTTTTCAATATTACTGGTTTATTCAGTGACCACATAAATAAACCAATCAATTTTAGTTCGCAGACTGTTTCGGATAATCCTACGAGTTGCTGGAGTGTACACCGCATTCTGCCTCCCTTTCGGACAGATTCACGGCGACTATTTATATTTTCGGCATTTTTCATTTTTTACGTAAAAAACATCGTTTCGTAAACTAAAAGTATATGATAAAAATTACCTGTGATTCTGAAAAGATATATACATTCCATACGTTTAAAAATTTCACAAAAATCAAATAAGATTTTGTATTCTATAGTGAGTGCCCCTCTTAAACTATTCTCTACTTTTTTATTTTGACATAAAATTTGAAATTAAAAGGGAGGCAAAGAGTAAGTGTAGACTGGAATGTGAAAAGGGTGAGAAAGAGCTGACGCGGTCAAATGATCACCAAGGATGACTGTATTCTGCATCATCCCCACAAGTAAAAAATAGAAGTTTAATTGTTTCAAAATGTATGTTTATTTGACACACTAGTTCACCACTGGTAAGCTGCAAAGGTGATAAAACATACATAAAAGCTTTACTGAACAAAGTCAGTGTAACCTCGCCCTAATCATTCTCCCTGTCTCCTCAGTAATCCAGTCAACAGCGTCATCGGAAGGTTTCACATTCCTGTAAAAAGGATTGTCTTGGGTTGCAAATAACGCGATCGGCAGCACAGTTTCAATCAAAGTAATGCCGTACGACGGGTTACTGCCAAAACGTCTTATAGCGCTTGAAACGTGGTGACCATTAGCATCAAGGTATTCAACTCGAAAGAGGCCAAGGTTCTTGTTGTTTAATTTTTCAACACTTGTGAAAGGCGCTACAACCAGGAAAGGATGGATTGCATAGGCAATAGTAGGATCATTATCACCTTCCACAATGTTGACTAAGGTAGGTCCGCCTAGAGTAATTGATCGTAGCCTGCCAACGTCACTGCGTATTTTGCCTTCTGCCTTATATCGAGTAAAAGCTGACCATGGATGGTTTGGATCTCTTAATTCGGGGTAATCTGGTGGTCGAAAATTCATTTGCTTAGCAAATCTGGGAGCAGTTGACGATGATGCTTCTACAAAAATAGTTGAATTTTAATTATTACTCCTTTTATTATTAGAAGAGAACAGGAAAAAACCCTGACACTCTATAAACGACGCAGAGCGGGCGATGCATATTTGGCCACTCGTGTGCAGCACCCTCTCCTTCCCCACCCTTTCCCTTTTCTGTTAAAAAAAAAACAAATTTATTTTTGACATACATATGCTCTATTTTTATATAAAATTTCAGAAATTTAAATCAGATCAAAATCAAATTTAAAATCCTATTTAACTTCCAATAATCAACTTAATGCGCAGAATTGCTGAAAACAGACACAAGAATGCAAAGATCGAATTTTAGCGATCGAAAATAGATGAAAGTTTTCCTGAAAAAGAAAATAAACCATTTTTTTACAACAAATTAAAATAGGAAAGAAGAATGAGAACGCAGCCAATCAAATCCCCTTTACATTCTCTTTTTTATGTCTCTTGTCTTTTCTTTTTTCATTACTATCAAGTCAAAACAAAAGGCAGAAATAGAGAAAGTAGAAGAAAATAAAAATTGGTCAAAACTCGGTACTACATATAATTGATCATCCTAGCATAACTCTTGTTAAATTTGTCCAAATTTTTGCATTATCCCAATAAAAATCATGGTCAGCACCCGTATATTCTTTGCATGTCTGGCAATACACTCTTATAACAACGTCCCAAACGAACGTCACTTGTGTGTTCCTCTAAACTCGTATTGAGAAGTATGCAAGTCTGTCCCTTTAAAGTCATCTCACAAATCTTTCAAACGATTTAGTGGACAACACCACCCCTTTTTCAAATTATCTGAAGAATCCTTTGCAAAAAGTTATTATTAAATCCATCTTTAATGATATACGGAAAATAGTATGAATCCTAAATTTTTTAAAAGTAAATTTAATAGTTTTCAAAATGGACCAAAACATTGAAGAACAGAGATCGTAAACGAAATATAATCCTTTAATTCTTTATGATTGTCTGCAGGCAAAATATTACTTTGTTTTTATTTTACTTGTTGAATTCTAATTAAAATATGTTTACAATTAAATTTTCTAAATCATTGATTTAGAAACAGGATGTTCTTAACAATAATCAAATTTGCTTTGTGAAACGAAACATGGGACAAACCTAGAGCTCTGTTAATCTATCCACTAAATTCAAAATAACCTGGGCACATAATAATAACTATCCTTTCGTCAATTGTTTTTGAACTAATCGAATACATGTTAAAATGCTGTCACTACCATTTAACATTTTCTTCTTAAAAAATTTAAGGTGCATGCAAAGAAATATTGTAGCATCATACAAAAAAATCACTACAAAGCCACCCGGAACAGTTTTTTGAATAATAATTTTTTGAAATTCCCAGCTATTTTTAATATTTTATTTTGAAGTTATCATACAGTCTTTGAGAAGCAAATTGAAGTTTTGCCCACAATATTTAGTGTTAGTTTCATCTGGAAAAAACTTTTTCTTCAGTATTTATTTCAATCCACAAGACAATCTGATTTTTTCATACAGACAGTAATAATCAGAATATTACTATCAATATTACTGGTGTGCAGACAATTCTTATCAACACAATTCTTTGACAAGTGTAACATTTTTTTTTGTAAATCTTGTTGATCCAGTATCGGAATTTTGTGTATACTTAATTCGACATCATTGACTCTTACCATCATTTGTTTTCACCCACTTCTTATCGAACGCTTTCTAAAACCTATGTCTGATTTGTCTTTCCTTTTTTTTATCTACAGAGAGAATTTTTTTCTTGACTTTTTTAGGAAAATTTTGATCTTTTTTCAAATTACAAAAGAAACATTTTATGTGAATTGTCCAAATTTAAGGTTAGATTCTTGGTGAATTTTCAGGAATTCTGCACATTATTTTTATTTAAACATCATAAATATTATGTTCATTATTTATATATAATAAGGATTCAAAGGAAATTGGATTTCTAAAATCATTTTTAAGCTAATGATCTTAAAATATAAACGACGCCTAATACGAGGTCTTGCTATTAAATAACGAGACTGCGCGCCTAGAGAGCGCTCTAGAGGGTTGGAGGGAAAAACGAGTAGTGCGTTGGGTATCTGGGAATCTTCTGTATTCACGTACCAAAACACGGTTTCGTCACTATTATAGTATTTGTGCAGTAGCGGTTTGAAACGAACATGTTTTTGTCTCGTGCCGAAAACCATGTGTGACGAAAAACAGGAGCAACGTATCAATGTCAAATTTTTCGTTAAATTGAAAAATACTCCGACTGAGTACTATAACTTGTTGCAAGAGGCCTATGGGGACAATTCTCTATCTCGTGCGCATGCTTTTGAGTGGTGTTCAGTTTCAGTGAGGGCCGAGAGAGCACTGAAGATGACCAGCGCTCAAGTCGTCCTGGAACTGTTTCAACTCCGAAAACTGTGACCAAAATCAACCAAATTGTGTTTGCAGATCGTCGAATGAGCATGCGGATGATTGCCGAGGCTGTAAACGCCGATAAGGAAACAGTTAGAAAAATTTTACACGAGGAATTACACATGACAAAAGTCTGTGCGAAGTTGGTGCCAAAAAACCTGACTTCTGACCAAAAGCTCTTGCGTCAACAGGTCTGCTCAGATTTCCTTAAAAGGTTAGAAGAAGATCTCGGACTGATGAAAGACATTATTACTTGCAAAGAAACGTGGATTTTTCAATACGATATTGAAACAAAGCAGCAATCGATGCATTGGAAGATGCCTGAATCGCCCAGAATGAAAAAAGCAAGGATGTCCAAATCAAAATTGAAGGCAATGTTGATCGTTTTTTCGAAATTAGCGGTATCGTGATGACTCAATGGGTTCCAGAGGGTCAAAGTGTCAACCAGACTCACTATTTGTCAGGTTTGGCAACACTGCGAGAACGAGTTCGTAAGAAACGGCACGAGTTGTGGAAGAACAACTCGTGGATTTTGCACCAGGATAACGCACCTGCCCATAACGCGCTATCTGTGAAGCGGTATTTGGCCGATAAACGCACTCCAGTGCTCGAGCATGTGCCGTACTCGCCAAATTTGGCACCGTGCGACTTTTTTTTGTTTCCGAAGATTAAATCTGCTTTGAAAGGGACCCGATTTGAGTCGATGGAAGCGGTAAAGCATAAAATGGCAGAGCTCCTAAAGGCCCTCACCAAAGAAGACTTCCAGCACTGCTTCAATCAATGGAAAAAACCTATGGCAAGGTGTGTGGCGAGAGGAGGGGAGTATATTGAAGCGGAGCATTCGAAAGCTGAATAATTTTTGTAATTAAACCCTTTTTCGTAAACAGTCTCGTTATTTAATAGCCAGACCTCGTATATCTGAGCGATTTTCGTCTTTGTTTGTAAGATTTTCTTGTAAATTCTTGCACTTTTTAAGAATGCCTAACTTATCTAGAAAAAAACCAAAAATATTTTTAAATAGTTTCATAAAGTGAAACCGCTCTCGAACCGGAAAACAAAAAATTTTGTCACAAAATGCAAAAATACATATCGCCTAATTTCTCTAAAAAAGAAAATAATTTATCCATGAGAGATTCTGCGATTTCAAGTGTATAACCTCTCTGATTTGAAATTGAATCAATTCATAAATTCCGTGAAATCCATAATTTCTTGGGATTGCGCGTATTCCGAAAATTTGACAAATTTAATTGTGTGTGCAAAATATTATTTTATTCCGTTTATGAAAGAGCCTATGTAGAAAATATCACAATATTTAAATGCTAGTATTCAAATATCAATGTCGGGGAAAATTAAAAATTGATCAAGGAAAAATCACGGAATTTTGAAAATCAATTTTTCAAACACCCTGCCGAGATTAAAGAACAATTAATTGTATTGGTACAAAGCGTATAATAGCAAGTAGATTTCGAAATTTAAATTAAAGTAAAAATGGCGTATCATTACTATTTTAAAAAGTTACATATTTCTGACAAATTATTACAATTATACAATATTTACTAAAGAAAAATAACTTCTTCTTCGTATTACAAAATACAATTACATAAAATTGGCAAATTTTCTCTTTCCTAAGAATTTTAAGTTTTGTGAATCACTAAATCCTTTCCAAAAATATATAACTTTTTTTTACTTTTTACAAGATATGAAATTTTAAAAAAATAATAATGAAGTGCCATTTTTACTTTAGCAACAATTTTGAGATATAGTTCCAACTATAGACTTTTTACAAATACAATTGATTTTTATTCCAAATTGGAATATGCTTGGACTACAAGCATAGAAAATACGAGTGGTTGAGTATTCCAAAAGAGGTCAGATTGAATTTTTTTAAATTTTGACTTATATGCATTACGAAATATGTTTCTTTACTATAATGTAGCCTTTAAATTGAGACTGAAAGATTATCAGCAAGAAACTAATAAATCATGCCTCTTGTGAGAACTTAGGAGTACGCCATTTTGTTAATTTTAAAACAAGCAAATTTGATTAAATATATTTCTACAGCATACTCCAAAGATCATAATTGTGGAAAGCGACGGTATAGCATTCTCAACTCTGTTGAAACAATAAGAAGGTCATATTGTGAAATTGTTAACGTGGCGTAGCCTATCTGTCCCCAATTAAAACATATTCCATTTGATTGTTTGAACAAGATGAAGACAAATAAGTACTTTTACAATCTTTATAATCACAGAGAATCAGTTTACTTGAAATAATTTATACACATTTCAGCAATTTTTATGAGCTAGATTATATAAATATACAATTATAATGGTATGGTATTGAAAATATTAATTTTCGTCTTAACAAGTTATCATGTTGTTATTCTTCTTTCGCGATTAAAATAATTGAAAGAGAACAAACAAAGATTGGGTCATTGCGAAAAGAATATTTACACACCATTACATAATGTTTAAAGAAGCCTATCTGTCTTTGCTTCTATGTTAGAGAATTTTTAAGTATTCCTCAATTTTTTATTGAGTCTGACGTATAAGGTTGCGTCATGTATTCATTTTTTTAGAAAAATTCTATTATGTCTCATTATTAAACAATAAATATATTTGCAAAAAAGCAGTCTACCAATTTTTAGAAATTCTACTTTCCGTATATATTTCTTTAGTCTAAAATAATCGAATTACAATTTTAGATGAAAGGGACATGACAAAAAATACGTTACTTTAAAGACAATTACCAATTTTTAATTTGAAATAATCAATAGTTATCAGTTTTACGATTTTTAAATCAATATGAAAAATTGGATAGATTAGTAAAATTTCGTCATCGTGACGATTTTTCTCATTTTTTCCAAAACCGGAAAAAAAAGAAAAAATATATAAAAATGACAAAATTCCATCCTTTTTCATGAAAATAAGATATTTTGTCTTTTTTTTAAATAGGAGCGAAATAAAGAAACGCCAAATGTAAAATTACTACATATGGATAGTTATCAAAGCAATTCTTTTCTAATTTTTGATATTTCTTTTGTTTTAATTTCAAATAACTTTGCTCAGTTAAAATGTTATCCCTGTTATTAGCGAACGTCGTTCATAACCTAATGATTTTTTTAAGGAAGAGACGGTCTTAAAATTTTACATCTAAAAAATTCTTACATCTAAAAATTGCGCAGAAGTGCACTAAATGCCTCCGAATTCTTCAATTTGACCAAGTTCGGGTAGTGTTACCAACAGATCCGTTACGAAAACTTTCAAGATGGACAATTAGAGACTCGAAAGGAAATTTTCAAATCGGGTTTGCTAATGCAAACTACCGGATGCAAACTTGAAAAAATCGTTCTGGTACTGTTCTTGCACATCACTGGTATGAAAGCTTATCTTTTGTTATAGGTTTTGCAACGCTTTTATGAAAAATGATGACACATTTCATTTGCATGATTGTAATCTAGTAATGCAACGTGACATTTGGTGATGTGGCATTATGATTTCAAAAATGTTTATTGTTAATATTCTATTTGATAATTGTACCTCTACAAATATTTATTTGAGAATGTAAAATTAAAATTGCGTAAAGAGATTTTCTGATAAAATAACTATTGAAGCCTTCAATTCACTTTGCTAAAAAAGAGCGATATCATAACATATCTCTAGGTCCCATATGTCAATAAGACGTCGTTAGTAGAGTGTCAAGATTTTTTTAAATTTAATTTGAGAAATAATCTTTTGATAAAAGCCTTATTAAAAGGTCTCTTTTTAAAATGACACTATTTCACTTACCATCATTCCTATCAGACGAAGCCACATATTCTTGCAATGAAATCACACACAGTATCAGGAGATAGAAATGCGGTAGTATGTCCATCTTGAAAAAAATACTTAGTCACAGAAGAGAACTGTTGGCGAAGGTAAAGCTCATCGACTTTAATAGGGAACCCTGCTTGTATGGGCTATAAAATTCAAGACATGTTTGAGTGTACAATAAAATATAATCATATAAAATTATTAGCGTTCTTTGCGGGTGAAATTACGCAACATTTATTACACATATTACGCAATTGAGAATAAAACGAGACTATATACAATGTTGCCTTTTAGTTTAAGCAAACACTTTTTTTATTTTTATGTTTTTAAATTTTCTGTACTGAAAAAGCCCCGAATACGTACTATCAAAGGTCATATTTCTTACAAAAAATATAATAAGTTAATCTAAAATTAATGTTAATTCTCACATTTTAATAAATCTAATATAAAAAATTGTACCCACTGCGCAGAGACATTCTCGACGCGGGCTGCGCGCGCGGCTTACGAGTTTGAGCGCGCCTAGGCCTCGCAATTGTTGATTCTCGCGCTGCGCGCTCGATTGTTCATTTACTTCGCGCTACGCACTCGGATTTTGTATTTTTAACCCACTCGTGCATTTGCAATTTTTAACGACAAATGCTAAGGATGTACAAAATTTCAATTTGACTTTTTAGCATTAAAATAGGAGTTCTAAATGAAAAGTAAATTATCTATGAAGATACTTGAGTCTATAACCTAGAAGACGATTTTTCAACAAAGCAATTAAATAATAACATGGTTTATAGTTCAAAAACCCTATTGTTTCATATTTCATAAATATTTCTTAAAAATCCTTTAATAAACAGAACATATTTTTTTTAATTAATTTTTTATACAAAATAACCTTTTTTTACTTTCATGATATTTTCTCGTACATTTAATTTTCATAAGACTATTCTCCCCCCTTAATAGTAAAATTATTTTTGTTAGAATTTGCAATACCTGCTCCTCATTGTTATTGACAGAAAGCCCTAAATTTAAAAACCCATTTTTTACATTCTCATATTTTATGTCTATCTGTCTGCAGGTCTGTTGGTTTATGAAAAATGCAAAAAAGCACAAAATTTCCAGTTTGAAACTCAATGATTTGTTTTATTTATCAAAATTTTTTTTTTTATTTTAGGTATATAACTTTCGAAATTGTTTGGTGTTTAAAATTATTCTTCAAGTTTTGCCTTTTACTGTGAATGTAAATTTATATACAGACATTAAACTGATGCAGAATGACAGAAAAAATGAATAAAGAAATTTTCGAATTTTAATTGTTCATTTATATATAAAATTTTAGGAACAAATTAAAATGATAGAAACCTTTAGGAAATTTCTGTAAAAAATGTCCAACCACACCTTTTCTATTTTCGAAGAATATTTTTAAACCATTGTTTGATACAAAAAATGTTCTGTAGATTTTGTAGAGGCTAAACCACTTTTGTGGTCAAGAGATTTTTGTCATTTTGCTTAATTTGTTTTTGACTGTGTTATCTGGACATACTATTTACTTAACATATCGTCGTTTCACTCGTTGTTCGCAAGAAAATTTTAAAAACCTAATATAATTTCAGACACTTACATTTTTTTTAATTTATCAGAGATAGCACATTTCTTTTTAACTTAAAAATTGCGACTTGTAGGATAACGAGGATAAAAATAACATATGTAGCTTTTAAGCTTTTTTCTCTATGAATCAAAAGTGCTCAGATTTAGTTAGGAACTAATTAAATTTTTATATTGGATTTGTGAAAAGTCGGGACTTAGAGAGGGCTCCCTTTCTCGCTTCCCACGTTGGGGAAGGGATGCTTCCTCAGTTTCTTCGGTCTAAGTATCGACCTGACTAGTGTAAGGCTTTGCCTTAGCAATTCAGGCCAGCACCCTCCGCCTTGAGGTCTCTCCGACACTCTCAATAGAGTTCAGAAAGAACGATGTCGCCACATGCATGTCTCCTCTCAAGACAGACATGACGCTTCGCACCTTCTCCAGTCTTTCTCTGATGGGAAGAAACATATTTTTCTTCGTGTCACAGAAGTCCTGCATTCCCTTTAAGATATTATCTACCTCTAGAATGACTTTCTGCATCTTAATTTGATGCTCCTCCTTTTTGGCCAAATCCGTCAAAGCCTCCGTCATTTTTCTCACATCTGTCTCCTCCGTCTAACCCTCTAAGTCATCGCATATACTTCGTTCTAGTTCTTCTATAAATTGCTTATTAAATTGCTCCATATAATTCCCACGAGCAGCTAGGCAAATAAAGGTCCACCCCCGCAGAGCCCCGCATGCGGGAGTAAGGTCTAAATACTCTAGGAGGCGACCTGGTATCCTAGAGACACCGTTTGCGACACCACTGCTGGTGCCACTTAGTCCTCGGCACGGTTGTTAAAACCTTGACTTGGGGTTCCAAGTGTGTTTGGTCCGCGGGGCCTATTTTATTTCAGCCCTACCCTCTGTTTCCAGCGAGCATTTCCCTATCCGCCACCCGGGGACGCGCCAAGTAGGGGTATCACCTCCCCTTCACCACAGACAACTGTGGTGGTACTTGGCTACAGATTGGCTACTATAGATTAGTAGAAAATAATTAGTTATTTGAGCAGCCGAGATATATCAATTAGTAGAAAACTTATTTGTCACAGAAAAAATATATTTAGAATTGTATATAATAGTTTAAGAAAAGGTATAAACACGTGAAACGTGAAAAATTATATCTTAAAGACGCAAGGGTGTAGCATTCTTAAGTCTGTTAAACAATACGAAGGTCATTTGTGAAATTGTTCACGCGGTTTAAGTAGCATATCTTCTTCAATTTAAAAAAAATGCCGTTTCATTGCGTGAAAAGGATTAAGAAATATAAGAATTTTCACAATCATTAAATCACTCTGAATCAGTGAATTCAAAATAATTTGTACATATTTCAGAATCTTTATGTGCTAGATTATATATAAAATTCGATTGTTATGTTGTAGAAAATATTCATTTTCGTCTCAAGAAGTCATGAAATTGTTTGCCTTCTTTCACGTGAAAAATGAGTGGAAGAGAACAAACATAAATTGCGAAATTCTAAAAAGAATATTAACGTACTATTAGTAAATATTTACAGAAGTCGATCAGCCTTTGCTTCTATGTTAGAGTACTATAAAATTACTGATATACATTTTTTTATCATTCGGACGTCTAAGATTTCTCCTTGTCTTATAAGTCTCTTGTAAGATTGTGATTTACGTAATTAGTAGAAATTTCCGTAGCTGTCACAGAAAAAAAATATTTTGTATATTTATTGTGAAGTCAAGATATGAATCAAAATATTTCAAAATAGATTAATCAAGTCTATTAATCCAGTTATCTACAAATTCCCAATGAGAAAAATATTTGTCTTGAATTAAAGAAAATTATTTTATACTAAATATGAAGGTTTTTTTCTGCTAGAAAATCATTTCTTTCGAGAAAAAAATTTCTTTGTATCAAAAGAAACTTCCTAGAGGCAAAGCAACTTTTTTTGAATGAATATTTTTCTTTGATCTGAATAAATATTGTTTGAATCAAATAGTTTTTTTTCTGGGTATTCAGATTATTTATTCTAGACGCTTTATCAGCTTAAAGATTTAAAACCAGATTTGTATGAAAAATTGGATTGGTTAACCGTAACATAGTGCTTGAATAATACAACATTATATTTCAGCATGGAAAATTGAAAAAACGCAAGTTCATTTTACGAAATTCCAGCTTCGTTAATACATATTGACTAATTCTTTAGTGATTGCAATTACTAATCAATTAGTTACCTTTTTTCCAATTGTTCATTTAAATATATGTATGCAACGGTTTAAAGTAATTTAGATATTTTATCAAGTAAAAACCAATTGCATAATAGCTAACTTTTACTTTTCATAGTACAAATAAGGTAATTATGTAAATAATGTTTGTTTTTCCATTTTTGAGGATAATTTGTATAAATATGAATTTTTTTGTTAGGGACGTAACTTTCTATATATTTTGCGATACTATAGCTTTTTTATTTCATAAACTGTGACTAGAATTAAGTACAATTTCACCCTTGTAACGGTTTTTTTACTTGCTTCAAAAACCACCAAGAAAAATACGCGAAAAGTCTCCAATAATCAAAATGGCATCCTTTTTTATAAGAATAAAATATTTTAGCTTTGTTAAGAAATAGAAGCTAAACAAAGAAAAGCCAAAAGGAAAATTACTATAAACGGATACCTCTATAAGAAATTCTTTTCTATCATTCGATATTTTTGAAATTTTCATTTCAAATAACTTTGCTTCTTTCACATATAACCCCTTTTCTTAAAGAGCGTCCATTATTTATGTAAGAACTTCGTTCTGAAAAGGGCAGTCTGAAAAATGTTGCATCTAAAAAAATCTTACAACTTGAAATTGCGCAGCAGTCTACTGCGCACGAATAAGTTCTTCCACTGCTATCAATGGTGATGGGTAAATCGGCAAATCAATTCAGTTAGAATTCTTGGTTTCTTTTGAGCTCTCCAGATCTTAAAAAATTAATTGTGTAATAAGGACTCCCGTCACAAAATGAAACCTTAATATAAGGTATCAACTTTATCACTGAAAGCTAATCCAAAATAAAATCTTAGCAAACAAGTAACAGAAAAGGTCTTGCAAATTATCTTCTCCATCCGTTCGTTTATCCTAATCTGGAAATATATTCGCACTTCTGATTTCTGTAAATTCACAAGCTTGATTCTCCTTCGTTTTTTTAGTTTTTTTTTCCTAATTATCGCTGATCTAAGTTTATTTTAGAGACTAGAAGGTAATGATCAGTATTACATTTAGGACTTCTAATGACCCTTGTATCACTGAGTAGCTCTCTTAGTCTTTTATCTGCAACAACAAAGTCAAATATAGTGTGGCTAATTCCTTTACAGCAGATATACATACATATCATATTATGCCTAAGCCAAGGAGTTGTAATAAAGCAACCCTTTTTGAGCATCAGATCACAAATCTGTCTTCTTCATTATTTTTCTGGACTGGACGCGCTAACTTATTCATTAATGTTTCCTAGGAAAATGATCCTTTGACCACGATCGCCAGGTCTTATCATATCTTTTGAAATGTACCAGAAGGCGTTTTTCACCTCTCTTGGGCAACCATCAACTGGGACATAGCACGCGACGATAAATAATCTTCTTCTACTTACATTCCAATTCACAGCAATCTGGGATATACAAAATCAGGATGTCGAAGCTGCTGTTTCGCTCTTTTATTTATGATCAAACATCTTCTTTGCTTTCCATGAGATTCGTCATCTAATCCAGACTAGAAAAAGTTCTCTCGGCCTTAAAAAACATTTTGAAGCATCACCGTCCACGCAACGAGGGTCTAATGTATGTATGGTGATGCTTGTGCTGTTGACCACGCCACTAAGCAGCTAGCTGTACGGCAGTGAAATGCCTGATATTCTGAACATCTACACCTGCAAGTTTTCAGAAGATATGTAGGTAAAACTTGTATATGAAGCAGAAGACTTAAATGCTAGTCCTGTTTTGGATATAATCGCACAACTGCGGAACCTCCAAGCTTGCGTGGCAGAACTATTCTTCCCACAACTGGCCTTTCATGGTGCATTCGGTGCTGAGACATTTTCAAGCACATTATTCTGTTAGCGTTTTTAGGTCAGTCATGGACCAGGTGACTAAACCAAAACAGTATTTCAGGACAGAAATGGCCTACGTGTTAATTGCCTTCGTGATGTTCTTCGCAGTTAGGCCAGACGCCAGACTTAGAGTAACGTCACCAAAAAAGCTGTCGCAAGCGCCTTCCTTATTGCAGAGTGCAATATGACAAGGTACCTATACGATTCTTAATCAGGCATCGTTTCAATCAAAGTGCTGTCATCGAGTATCAGTGGAACCCTTATCTCTTCACGCGACAAATACTGTTTTCTGGATTTTTCGAAACCCAGAGACATCCTAATGCCATAGGAGAACTCCAGCAAGATGTAAAGAAGGCTGTTCAGAATCGACTCTGAGCTTGCATAAAACTTTAAGCGTCCAGATATAGTAGGTCAGTGAGTGAAAAACAAATTGGTTAACCAATTGGTTAACTCAGCCACTCCTACCACAATGTTGAACCCACAGGACGTGTTGCTGAGTGTCGAGCTTAGTGAGTTCAGTTCTAAATAAAACCATAGTGCGCTTAATGAAATACCCTGAAATATTCCTAATTAAATATGCAAGACCTGAGTATGCCACATGACCCCATGACTAAAATATTTATTCCTTGTGCACCACTTCTGCACGGAAACCTCGACAGAAATCTTTTTTTCTTCTTCGGAGAGGACGCTCTTCTCTTAAAAATATTTTTAGTCAAAGTCAGAAATTATCGTTGTGAGACACTGGCAGAGGGTCGAGCGGCAAGAAAATGGTCGATAATGACTAGATCTATCACTATCTACCTTTTCTGATTGCTGATTGAAATAGTATCATTAATTTAACCATACTGTTGTAGATTAGAAAATTATAACTACATTCATAACATAAAATGATTATTTCAATCGTAAAGAGTAGAAAATGCACTTACTGGAATATTGGAGATGAAATTTAATCATATTTGTGGTACAAAAATGTAATATACGTATGCTGTTATATGAAATGTGTAATCCTATTGAACAATCGTATAATGATTTGAAATCAAATCAATCCTTTCATCGACGGACGATATTTATGAATGTTGAATCCTAGATTCTTTCTTATGTATTGCGGTCCACATAAATTAAAATAAAATTGAGCCAAAAACCATTTTTTAACAGAAAATTCATTTTATTGTAACTCCTCTCTCAATCCTTAACCTTTCGGTACAATGCGTACCTTTTTCAAAAGGTTTTAACCTGAATAATTATATTTTTACACTCAGTGATATTAAGAAGATCAATCATGATAAATAATAACGTAACATAATATAAAATTACCTGAGTTATCGAAGTTTGAATTAATCAAAAACATCCGATTAATGTGGTAGAGTAAAAAACAAAATAAAAACCCATGTCAGGTTTAAATAAAGTATCCAAAAATTAATGAGACTTTTAATCTATTGATTACTACAGTTTTTTTAAAATTGAAAAGGAATATTTATCGTAGGTTAGGGAGGACGAAAATAAATTGGTAGTTTAGAAATACCTGCAGACAGTATACGTAATGAAACGTGGAAAAAACAATGGACGAATTCTTATTGAAAGTTCTGATGAGGAAGCGCGAAAATAAGTTTAAATTTAAAAGTTAGCAATTTTGTAACTAAACCAAAGGACATTATTTTATAATGCTTTGATAAATTTTATTAATATTTAGAATTTCAGTGTGTAAATTAACTGAAATCTTTCGAAATTTTTTAATAGAAATAGACTGAATAATACGTCGTTGATAGCGTTTTTTTCTGTAGCTGATATTTTAATATTTTTGAAATCAAAATCAAAGTAATGATTAAAATTCCAAGAATGTTCTGAAAAACTTGTGTTAAAATTGTCAACTTGACAATCTCTTTTGTGTTCAGAAATTCTGGTTTTTGATTTTCGGCTAGTTTCACTTATATAAGCTTTATTACAACATTTACAGTTAATTAGATAAATAACACTAGATAAATATCCAATGGAATCTCTTTTTTTATTCTATAACAAATAATTATCTAATTAAATTAAATTAGCCCTGAATATAAGGTAAGATAACATTTAAATTAAGTCTATTGTAAGTACCACTCCATTTGCTTTTATTATTACTGTTATTGTGAATCTCATGAAGCAGGTAATTATTATGTACTACAGTTGTTTTTAGTTGATTTAAATTTTCTTTTCTGAATTAAATATTACTTAATATAACGCATCTATCTACTAAACGTTTTATTAAACCAATTTTGTGACAAAATAAGTTCTATGAGTTATAGTTTCAGTATCTCTCAGACAAAGAAGGTTTTTTGTGCCAATTTGATAATAAATCACCATTATTTCTATTAAACAGTTGTCTAAGCAGGCTAACTATAAAATGTTTTCGTTAGCAGATTCAGAATAATTTAAATCTTTTTTTTTTGCTATCTGCAAGTCCGTGATAGAAAATTATTGCCTCTGCCAAAAAAGTCCTTTTTTAATTGTTTTACGCGATCGCTCTCTTAAATCTTCGCAGTCTTGCTGACAGGAACATCTCTGTTTAAGATAGTGAATCACTTTAGTGAATCACTATATCACTATCACTATATTGAAATAGTAAATCACACTTAAGTTGGCACAAGATCCCTGGCAGTAATACAAAATTATACGAATCGAAATTTCGCGAACGTTATCGAATAACAAAGTCGTTAGCACCATACTCGAAAGTGGCGGCTTGTCAAGTGGTAGTGGCCTTGTTTGGTCAGCCATGGACTTGAATAAAATATGAGTGGAAAATTCTTATAAAAAAAATTTTCGAAAAATCGAAGTTTTAGAAGACATGCATGACTTCATTTCTTTTTCCTATGAAGCAAGGCTAAAGTTCTACTTTGATAGTTGAACATTTTTTAAACAGTTTTCCGACATACGAGAGCACTTTCCAAATTAACCTAGGAGAAAAATAATCCTTCTAAATAAAGGAATACAAAAACTTGGTATTCAAAATCAAATTATTTAAAATTTAATAATCTTCTAACGCCAAAATGTCATCAAATTTTTTGCTACTCAATTCCTTTTGAATTGATTAAACTGAAGATCTTAAACTGTTCTGTATTTGCCACTTTGATATGAAATTCGGTAATGGAAAGGAAAGGAAAGAGTGAGAGTATATACTGGAATGTGAATAGGGTGACAGGGAGTAGACGGGGTAAAAAGATATGCGAGTATAGCGTGATGAATTCGTGTATTATTCGTATGTGGAATGCAACAAGGATGACTGTATTAAACAAAAAACTATTTTCTTTCTAATTAAAATAAAAAGGAGGAAAGAAAAATGAGAAGGCAGCCAAGCAAATCCACTTTCTTCTCTTTTTTATTTATCTCATCTTTTTTATTTTTATTATTATAAAATCAAAATAAAAAAATATTTGAAAGAAATAATCACCCACGATTTGGCACTCATATAGCACCCTTATCAGGGCAAAAAAAATTTGAGCAGGCAGGAAGAGCAACGAAACCAAGATACCAAGATATCCCTTATACCTGAGAAGCATGCAAGGGTTAAAATGCAAACCCATTGTTAACATACATAAAACATCCATCATAAACACATCAGGAATACAGACGCAAAAAGAAAATCAATCTTTTTAAAAAATCAGTGCAAAATATAATTAATCAAAGTAACATAACTATTGTTTTATTTGTCCAAATCAGGTTTTTAATTAATAGATAACTCCTTTTGGTTTTTAATATAAAGCATTACCGTAAATTCTATATTTCCCTCATTACATGCACTATGTTACACTTCAACATTATCCTAATCAAAATCACTGTTAACATCAACAAAATTTTTTTGTATGTAGCCAGAATAATCTTATGATTTTCAAAACAAACAGTCACATAGAAGAACAAAGGTATTAAAGGAACTATGCTTCTGCAATTTTTTTTGATTATCTGCAGGCAAAATAGTGTTTTGTTTTATTTTGATTGGTTGAAATCTAGTTAAAGCATGTTTCTCAATTAAATTCAGTAGATAATGATTTAGTAACAGGATATTCCTAAATATAAACAAATTTCCTTTGTGAAATGAAACATGGGACAAACCTAGAGCTCTCTTAACTAAATTTTTTATTACTGCAACTTTTTTTGAAACCCATCAGTAAAAAAGGAATTTAAAATAATTTCTGAATATGTACTTCTCCTGTACCAATTAGCAATAATATTACCATCCTAACCTTTAATTACTTCTATTTTCAAAAAACTGATTTTATTCCTATAATAAGGAATCATAAACATGCCGAAAGTTAAAACGCAAAGCAAAATCCAACTTCCTCAAAGCAAGAACCTTCACCGCTTCCATAACTATTTCCCCTAAGATCAGAGAAATGACTAAACCAACGGGAGGAACAAACCCTTGCTTATAAAATATCCACAACATTCAAAAGAAGTTAAGTTCATAATAAAAACTATTCTTTCGATAAATTTTGTTGACCTATTCGAGTACGTGATTAAATTTTTTTCCACCCACTTAAAATTGCCTGCTTAAATAATTTAAGGGGCATACTTGGAAATATTACAACAAAATCCAAAGAAATCCTTAAATACCAGGGGTGTTAGTTGAAGTTTGCCGGTTTTACTCATAGATATCGCTAGAGATATGTATACATTTCTATGATTTGGCATCTATGTCCTATTTTTCTATGGCCAATAACCTTCCATAATACACTATTCTATTCTGCCAAAATGATAGCATCATAGCTGTTTACCTCAGTGAATATGTCGAGTTTCGTTCCAAGTAAATCACATTTGCGGCATTCGTTGCTTTTCTTATTTTATCAAAATAAAAAAAGCAGTTGAAGCTCATCGATTGCTGATAGAAACTTATGGTGAACATGCTTCAGTGATTAGAACATGTGAGACATGGTTTCGTCAATTTAAAAGTGGTGATTTCGATTTAACAGACAATGAACATCCTGGTGCAGCGAAAAAGTTTGAAGACGAGTAATTGCAGGCGTTATTGGATGGAGACCCAACCCAATTGCAACAACAATTGGCACAAACACTAAATGTGACCCGAGGAGCAATTTTCCAACGTTTAAAAGCCATGGGAAAAATCCAAAAGTATGGAAAATGGGTACCACACCAACTGAACGATAGACAAATGGAAAATCGAAAAACCATTTGTGAAATGCTGCTAGAACGGTTCGAAAGGAAATCTTTTCCGCATCGAATTGTCAAGGGGGACGGAAAATGGATTTATTTGGAGAACCTGAAGCGGCAAAAATCATGGCTTTCACCTAGTGAGGTCGGCCCATCGACTTTAAAGCTTCGGACCCACTCTGTCGCCTTGCCGGTTTAATTCCCGCCTCGCACTCTGGAAGAGCCTCGGTGGCCCATGCGTTGAACACTAGCCTAGCAAGGAAGTTGTTCATCTACGGAGAGTCGTGGGACTGGTAACTCTAGAGAAAAAGGTTCTCTAAGTACTTAAGGCTGTTGCTCTTGGTGGTTCGGAACCCACCTTAAACTGTAGGTCCCCCTCCAACCACCAAGTTAATATGTGGGAGGTGTGTAAAGGATAGGGAAGAAGGTGCAAGAAAAATGTAAACCCTTAGGGGACACATTAGAAGCTTCCATCCAACTACAGTATACGAATTCCTCGTGTGGAAGCACTGATCCGTTGTAAGCAAGGTAATGCTCCAGATTTGTCAAGTAAGTGCTTAAATTCTTTTTTAGTATATTATAATTTTCAAACTAACAAAAAATTGTTAAGACTGAAAAAAATCGAAATTTTATATCTTAACCACTAATAAATTGTTCTCTCTAAACGGCGTTGAACCCTGAAAACCGGGAGAGGGGGTTAAATTTTACAAAAATCATATGCATTCTCTAATCAGAATTTTTTAGAAGCTTAGCTTGTCGTCCTGAATTTTCAGTACAAATAGTCCATCCTTATTTCCAACTCCGCGAATTTATCGGGATGACTTGACGCAACCGTTTAACAATTGTTCTGTTTAGTGAATTGATATAATTTCATTTTTAATATTTCAAATTTTAAATCGTTTGAAAAAATAATAATTTTTTTAAATTTTCAAGTTTGTAATGGTGTGCCAAAGCCCACGTGGAAAGATTTCCCCGAAAGTACTCTACAAACATGCTATGGAAATTCCAGATAGAAATTCTACGGAAATTCCGGTTGGAAATTCCAATTGCTGCTCCAGGTAGACTCCGGTAGATCACGATCGACATCCCAATTAGTTTAGTTCGCAAGAGGTGAAAAAATATTCCTACTTCGAAGAATTTTAGTTCTAAATGAACCTTGAAGGCAACTAACTAATTTTTTTCCATTATCCATCACTATAAAATAAAATCGAAGGGTCCCAGGTGTAAAAAATGCATCTCCGTCGAGGAAGTTAAGTTCCAACATTGACCGCAAACAAACGAACTTTTTTCATCACCTGTCACTATAGAATAACCCACAATTGCAATAGGTGTAAAAATACATCTTCTTTTAGGAGGCTGAGTTCTAAGTTAACCTTGAAGGCAACCAACCTATTTTTTTATTACCCGTCATTATACATGTTCCGAATAAACTTCGGGGGCAATCAACCAATTTATTAAATGCTTTTTCGCTATTATAATAACCTTTAAGTACAGCAGATGTAAAAAATATATCTTCGTCGAGAAAGTTGAGTTCTAAATGAACATTGGCCGCAAACAGCCAAATTTTTTTATCGATTTTGGACCAGTGACCGTTTGGTGCGATCAATGCCTAATTAGTAGAACTCAACGTTCTCCAGAAAGATGTATCTTCTTACTTGGTGGATCTGATGTATGCTCTATATATTCACGGACCGTTTTAGTAACCGTTGGGATGAAGTTAATCCCTATTTGGAACTTAACTTTTTCCAGAAGATGTATTTTTGAGACATAGTGTACTAGAACGTTATTGTACGATAGCGCGACATTAGCACAGACGATTGGGTGAGGCCAAACTTCATTTTGTGCTGAACTCTATTGATAAACATTATTTTACATCTAGTGCACTTGGAGTTTATTTTATAGTGAGGGTTCATGACCAAAATAGGTTCGTTGCCTGCAAGGTTCATTTGGAATTTAAGTTCTTCGAGGAAGAAATTTTTTTTGCACCTCGTGCCATCGAAATTTATTGGAATGACGCTCTTGACCTATCGGAGTCAAAACAGACAATCCACAATCCTTTAAAGTACACCAAAATTGATGTCCAATTGAGTTGCTACACATTTGAGCCAGGCAGATTCATTATGATAATCTAGGGGAAAATCATAATTTAGAGACTGTTTTTACTCATTCAGAGCAACGTGATGTGTTGTCTACATACTGTCAGTCACCTGTCAATATGATATTGTGGGGCGTAAATTATAATAATAATTAGCTAACTTTTAATTTCCTCCCATTTACGAGTACACGTGAGTATTAGTTTTTTAAAATAAAAATTGTACTTGGCGTAGTATATTTTTCAAATCTTATGTTAGTCAAAACTGACATGAAATTCAAACAACCAAAGCTGGGATGTAAAAACTAAGTCGTGACCGTCTGCATCGAAATTGATGCCTGGACGCGTTGGCAAAAACTTCCTCTAGATTTTATGCATTCAGCAAAGTAAACTTAGCTAGTGGTTGAAGTGAAAATACCTAATTTTATATGTAGACGGTCATGAACCTTTCTATATATCCCGGCTTTAGCTTAAATGTCGACGGCCATGACAAACCTAACTTTGGAAGTTGCATTAGGAAGTTATAATTTTATTCAAAGTCTCTAGCGCTGTTTACCACTCCACAACTCTGTAAGCGTTTTTCTGTGGACCTGGGGTAGATGTAGTAATAGCAACACTTGACTAGGAACTTCCAGAGTTCATTACAAGCTGCAAATTGCAGACGGAAAGTGAGTGGAATTTCCAAAAAATGATACATTTATAACATTATAATATAGTTATTTATTTAGTAAATGGTTCTGTTAGTTGGGGCACGGGTAGTTGTGGTTATTATCTAATTAGGTAGTCTAACTACTTTAGTTTTTGAAATCGACTATCTCTAGGCAAATGAACTTACTAATTAATGCAGTTTTAGATATATCTACTAACGTAGGTATGAATCTTTTATTTTAGTTACAGGGACTAATTTAAATAGCTGTCACTATACTATCGAAATATAAATTAAGATGATCTCAGTGTGCACACAAGCATCTTTTTTTTGACGTCTTAGGGACGTTGATGTAGTTCGTCTGATAAGACATTCCAAAAAAATAAGTCCCGATGCCCATTGAATGCCTTACTAATGAAAAAGTCGGAATGCCAACTATTTCTTTTCCTCAGTGCACACAGGAGTAAAGTTTGTATTTACATTTTATCACCTTTTCTGATTTTCGATGTAAATTTGACGTTTTAAATAAAGATATACATTTAAAAAAAGATTAAACTGTCGTTTCTTTACTTGTCGAAAGAATGCAGAAAGTACACTATTGAAAAATGTTGGCTGGAAACTTCCACTAATGTATTGGAAGTTTATTTCCCAAATGTAAGAGAACGCAACAATACATAATGTGTAGTTTCCAAATTCTGATATTGGTATAGTGCCTAACATGTATTGGAATATTACAATACAAATCAAGTAGCCATTAACATGTCTTTATAATACTTGCGGATGTACGGAGCCAAAACTATAATTTCAAGGAATTTATGAAATATAAGGAATTCCTAGAATTTACAGAATTAATAGAAATTCTCGAAATTCCTGAAATTCATGGAAATCACGGAATTCAACCACTCTGCCGAGTTTACGGATTGCATTCGATTAATTTATTTCAGTATGAATTTCGTGAATTCATTTATTTTCATGAACTACGCGAATTTTGTGGAATACATGAATTTCATGGATTCCTTTAGTTTCATGAATTCAGTGATTTCTCTGAATTCCGTGAATTCCTTAAATTCGATTATTTCCGTAAATTCCATATGCACAAATTTCGTCTTACAAACGGTCTACTACACGGATCTTTAGCGAGGGGAAATTTGATTTCAAATACTCATTGGCCAGATTTTATGACTAGTTTCCACCACTACGCCGCCTCACTCAGCACAGAAAAATTCCGTCTCACTCTTACAGCTGAGTAAAGGTTCGTGGTCGCGAAAGTGAGGCATGTGATAAATGAGTATTTGCGGCCGAACAGTGACTTTACGATTTACAACACTTACAATGCATGTGTTTCAATTTTGTCATTCAAATACGATGTTTGCAATTTAACCTTACGCTTGTTTTCTAGAAACGTTGTAGAAGAATTGTAGAATTCTAAACATTTTTAAGAGTGTAGGCATACTTCTGATTTAACTAACCTTTGATTGCGGATAATGTAATATACTATTAAGGATAATGTTGATTATTAGGATTTCCTGGAGAAAACATATCATAACCAAGCATGTTTTCATATCTTCCTTGTTTTAGATGTTCTTTTTGTTGTCGTCGTCGATCTTGTAGATTTTGTGCGTCTTCGCTGTGTTCTTCTCGTGGAAAATATTGTGACAGGCCAAATTTTTCTTGTCGCAGTCGTCGTGCGGTTGCTGATTGTTGTTTTGATTTCCGGTATTCTAGCATTTCTTGTCGTAGGCAAGTTTGTCGGTTATCACTTTGTCGTTGGATTTCATGTTGTTCTTGCAGTTGCGTATTGCATATTTGTTCTTCTAATTTTTTTATTTCTTGTTCATTATCTTCTTTTTTACGCCTCTGGCGTGTCAACGTAATGAAGTGTGTAGTTAGAATCGGATGCGGGCATTGTCTCTGGGCTTGCTTACGCTCTTTTATTATGTCAATTGCCCTCTGAGCACTCGTCATTAACGCAGCCTGGTCAAGGTGCCTTTGATCTCCAATCCACATATATATTTTTACTAGCCATAACTGGCCTGCAATGGGAGTAACACAGCGATGGAGGGGATGATCTATTTCAACGAATTTGACCAAAGAATAGATGTTTGGAATGATATCAGATTGATACAGTATTCCATACAGCATTTCACCGACGACTATTTGCTCTCCTTCTGGAGCGTGTTCGAGGTATTTAATTTCGTTCAGAGGCCTGGGTGTAAGTGGGGACAGAGGCTCTGGTGGTAATTCGTAGTCTTGCTGCTTATCTTTGCCCTTTTCCTGCTGGGATCTACTATTACTTGATGCGCCAGAAACTGTAAGATGAAAATACTGCTGTATAAAGTTGAATAATTCTTAGGTCGACAAGTTTGGTTTAATGCCCGAGCGTCAAACCTTAAAACACAGTCTTATAGATGACGGCTCTGCAGACTTAACCTCAAAAAGCATTAGCAAATACTAGGGACTCTCTGGAGAAGGACGCGACAATCTTCAAGTGAACACGGATTAATCAAAGAGCGTTGCTGTATAAATCCGCTCGGGCGCTGGATGTGGAGACATAGGTACGGGATACACCGGCGCGCGCTCAAGT
Source organism: Druon quercuslanigerum (assembly GCA_010014905.2). NCBI lineage: Eukaryota > Metazoa > Arthropoda > Insecta > Hymenoptera > Cynipidae > Druon > Druon quercuslanigerum. Next base: position 39,069 of record JAAAKG020040427.1, read on the forward strand.
TATATGACGGCTTTCAATCTCGGAACGTGCCTGAGGGCTGGTGGTGGGGGAACATTGCCGCGTCCTTCTCTAGAGGGCTCTTCGTAAATAATAAAAGGGGGGTCTTCCAATGCACTTCCGAAACTAAAATATGTGTCATGAGAGTCTCAGTGGAGAAAAATTGACAAAAATCTCCTTAAAGAACATCTGTCAATGGATCTCAATAATTTTTTTTTAACTTAGGACCACCCACTCTAACTGTACACCTGCGTAGAGAGAAAATTATCAAATAAATGAATTATTAAGTTCCCAAAAATAATTTAATTTCCGAAATTTAGACCTGATAAACATGGTTAATTGATTATACACTGAGAAAAAAAGTAATCGCAACAAAACAATTTTTTGATCAGTTTTTGTTGTCAGTGAAAAATTTTCGTTGTTATCACAAAATTATTTGGTTGGCCAAACAAAATATTTAGTTCTTAACACAAAATTATTTTGTTAAGCCTTATTTTGGTTCCCTGAGCAAATTTTTGTTGAGCCAACAAAACTATTTACCTAGACCAACGAAATATGCAACCACACATGCGCACCCTTTCAGTGGGATCACGTGGACGCGTGTGCAATTTCATTTCAATTATGGCGGATAATAAATGTGAAGTCACGTGTTCCGGTCTCTTGATAAGTGTTGAAAGTAACGAAAGTGATAAGTAATAAGTGATAATATGATAATTGAAGAGGCAGTCGTTTTCAGATTCCAAAAAGTGTGTTTTTAACATAAAGAATATTTATATTATATTGTAGGATTAACCAACAAATTTTGTTAAACCAACAAGATATTGCATTGGGGTGACAAAAGAATTTCATTGACTCAACAAAAACATTTGGTTAGGCTGAGAAAACAGTTTTGTTTGACTAAAAAAAGGTCTCAAGAAAAAAATTTTGTTGGCTCAAAATAATGGTTTTGTTGCACGAGGAGCAACAAAATTATTTTTTTGAATCAATGACATTTTTGTTGTTCCAGCCAAAAAGCTTCCTTTGTGTAGTTAGTTCATTGAATATAGGAATATTTTTGGAAATATAACAATTCACTTATTTTGTAATTCGGTCAATTTTTAATTAGTTAATTTATATTTTGTCTAATTTTTTTCACTAGTTTGTGGATTTGTTAATTATTATGTCGGTATTTTGTATCCTGCTGTATTAGGACCAAATAAAATAAATTTTTATTCAAAAATGTCAATTTCTAACAGAATAATTAAATTTTAAAGAATATAGTTTAATTTTTGTATTTTATTTTTCAAAGAGGATTTTTCTACAAAAATAGATCAATTTTCAATCCCAAATCTAAGGTTTAAATTAATATTAGAATTTCGGGGGAAAATTTAATAGTGGTCTTATCAACAAAAAAAGCAGCTGTACACCAAAACTATTTTGATTAATTAATTCATTAAACAATCTATGTTTATTGTATTGAAAACTTTTTTATTAGCGAAAATTGTTGCATTTTAGATGTTTTTGACAAGATTTCACTCATTTCTTCAAAGAAATTTGTTCTAATATTCCCCATTTAAAAAAAAGAATGCCAAATGACTTAATAGAAAGCAATTAGGAACCATCACCATCTTTTGTTAGAAGCTCTTGTTTTTTAATTTTGGTTAGGAATTTATCTCGATTGGATAAAAATTGTAATATTTTTTTAAAATTAAATTAGTTTGCTGCAAATGCAAAAATTTTAGTAAAAAGTCATATCTTGGTAAGAAATTTAACTACTCGGTTTTCGAAATTCATTATTTTTTGCTGATACATTTCTTTGGTTGAAATTTTAAATATTTTTCTTTAATTCGTTTTTCTTTTTTTTTTTTTTTGATAAATAGAACTTTTTTAAATCCATTTTCTGTTAAAAAGTGATATTTTTAAGTAAGAAATTAGCTTTTCTGCTGTAAAATTTAGATATTTTTCTAAATCCCTCATTTTGTTAAAATTTTGCGTTAATTGGTAGAAAATTAATCTTCATTATTGAAAACTTATCCTTTTGCGATAAAAGTGGGACATTTTTTGTTGAAAATCAATCTGATTTTTTAAAAGATTTAAATAATCTTTTTTACTTGAATTCAACTGTTTTTTTATTAAAAATGTAAATATATTTTTCAATAAGCATTTAATTTTTTGGATGATCTTCTTCCGCTAAAAATTCAACTTCTTATTGAAGTTTTTTTTGAAGATTTAAGTCTTTGATTTTCATTTAAAAATGTATCCTTTATAAGTTTATAATTTAAATATTTGGTTCAAAATTCATCTTTCCTAATTTACAATTAATTTTCTAGTTGAAGATTCATCTTCTCAAATTGAAGAGAAAACTGTTTTCAAGAGGATTCGAACTTTTAGTTTGAAAGCTTAATTTAAAAAAAAATTGTTTTTTGTTTTATAAAATTAACCTTTTTTGTTGAAAATTCATCTAGTTGATTAAAGATTTAACGATTTTAGTAAAAAATCTTCTTTCATTGAATGCAACTGGTAAATAATTCGTTTTTCTTTAGTGAAAAGTAATTTTATAAACTGAAAATTGAACTTTTACGTTTTTGCACGAAAATTGGTATTTTTTATGAATAATTAGACCATCTTATTAATAATTTATGTATATTGTTTAAAATAAATATATTATTAATTTCTCATTTATTAGAAAATTAAGCTTTGTAGTGAAAAATGTATCGTTCTAGTTTAAAAATTCATCCATTTCTTTGGAACTCGCGCATCGAAAGTTTTTTAAACCATAAGCAATTTTTCTTCCATTTGACTATTATGTTCATTGAAATAAATTTAAAATACTATGTTTGAACTATTTTCTTCATATTTTTAGTTTTATTTCATTGTCATCATTTTTTATCTTATACCAAAATAATAATCAGTGAAATATTCTTCCAGTAAAAATAGTAAAGTTTAAAACAAATAATTTTTTAGTATAAAAAAATACTTTAAAATAAATGGTTTGGATTTGATCGAATAAGTTTATTAGCTAATAGGGATACAAAAAATTTATTTTAAAACCACCTGATCTAACCGGTATTTTAAAAAAAATTTCATCGCGGTTCATGTAATATACACTCAACTTCCAGTTAAGTTAAGGCCTTGAAATGAAAACAGTTCAGTTACTTTAAATTCCCCTTAACCCCACCAAAGTCTACTGGGGCGGAGAAAATGAACGAGTGCGCTTTATACGTGTGCTGTGTGTTGCTGTTTCTGTGCTGCTAAATGTCACGTGTTGCTTAGTGGAGGGGATGGAAAATGTGAAATAACTGGGCGGTGCGTTTTGATATATCTGATCGTTGACATAACTGAGCTTTGACTTAACTGGAAGTTGAGTGTACACTTACTTCAACATATAAATTTATTAACTACTTCAGAGATTTGAATAAAAATACTGACCTTTTGATAACCTGTATTGAATAGCACCCAGATTCGGAGTATTTGGTGGCGTAATACGACCTGGTAGCGGAACTTCTGTTGAAAAAGTGAAAAATTTGATTTTGCTAGTTTTTCTTGCTAATCATAAATTTGTTCTCCTTTTATTAGAACTAATTGTCTATAATGCTTTGAATATTACTTTGAAGTAATAAATAAATCGTTTAAAAAAATATATTTTTTGAACAATCTTTTAATCTTTATAGCAAGTTTCTGTTGGAATAGACTTAAAAAGTCGCGGTTTTTTCACAACTTTCCAGATTGTTTTACAATTTTCAGTGAGAACGAGGTAATAATAATATAAAGTTAACAAAAATAATTTTTAAGAACTTTCTTATAGTTTATAAAAACATTCATTTTGACTATGATAGAAAGTTGTGGCCTTCTCAGAAAAATGTTCACTTTCTGTCTACTTTTTATTTGCAGTGTGATAATAATTAATTCCGATTGACAAACATAATTGTTTAAACAATTTATTATTGTAGATTTTGAACACTAATTTTTTTATTTTGACCACTGGCAGGGTGGCCATATTTCTCTGATTTTTTTATTGTTTTATTTTTTTATTTATGCTCCACTCATAGACGTGCTCACGCGTGCGTTAGGGTGGTCCGTATTTACTATTGGTAGAACATTTTAATGGTCTTTGGTTGCCCCTAGCACTGAAAGTTTCTCATGCATTTAACATGGGGAAAAGTACCTAAAAATTTCAAATCCAGTTAATTTTTTATATTTCATCGGAGTCCTTTGGCTCTGTGCAGTAAAAAAATGTAACTAAGCGACATTTTTGTTCTTTAACATTTTTTAAATGTCGGATCCCTAAATTTGAATGAAACTTATAATTTCTAAAACTAGTAGCAAAATCTCTTCAAAATCTTACAAGCGTCAGATTTATTTATTGGAAAGCAGGTAATGAAAATTAAAATTTTCAATTTTGAAAAAATTTCGGATGGTCGCCCAAATTTTTTTTTCAAGTACAAAATTTTTTTCTCGGTGACAACTTTTATATATTTATATATTTTTATATATATATTTTTATAT
>JAAAKG020040428.1:0-16205 GCA_010014905.2 Druon quercuslanigerum
AAAATTTTTTGTTTTTCTGGGAAAAACCAAAAAAAAATTTTTTTATTTTTTTTTTTTCTATTTGTTTTTTTGCTGGAGGACACTAAAAATTTTTTTTAATCAAATAAAAATTTAATTTTCGATAAATATTATTTATTTATTAAAAATAAACTAATAAAATAATTTTATAAATAATTATTTTAATGTGTTATTTGTCAGATTATTGTATAAATATTTTATTATTGTTTTTCTAATAAATAAATAAAATATTAGAAAACATCTTTTTAATTTTTTTTCAATTCCGAAATTTTATAATTCTAAAATTTGGAGCACCTGAAAAACCCCAAATAGTATAATTCCGAAACTGTTTATAATATTACCAAATTTTGAAATTCCCGAATTCAAACAATTAAATTATTTTTACAAATGGTTATTATTTATCAAATATACAATAATTAAATATTTTTACAAAATAAAAATTAATGATTAAAGTTTCTAAAATTATTCTTAGAATTTAAAATAACTATAATTAAAAACATATATATCTGTATCCAAATTTTTTTAACTATTGTTTTCTTTAATTCGAAAAAAAATTTTAGAAACTTCAAACATAAAAAATATTTTCTTATAAGAATATTTGATTATTTTATCTATAATGAACAATTTAATTTTGTTACCAAAAATTTCACGTTTTCAAGTTGGGGGATTTTATAATAATTATGAAATTGCCGAGAATTTAAAAATAAAATAATTTTTTTCATAATTTGGCAGAGGTAAAATTATATCAACAAAAATATTTTATATTTGATTTTACCATTAAATTGCTATAAATAATTTTAAATAATGAAATAACTCTCTAATTTTTGATGAAATAAAATAAAATTTTAATTGAGGGATTGAGAGAGATTGAGAGATTTTATTTTAAATTCTCTAAATTTGTAACAATTGTTTTACTTTTTTTTAAATCAGAAATAACAGTTCTTTTTAAGGGTGAAATTTGTATTGACATAATCTTTAGAGATTTACAGTATAAAATGAGTAAGGTGAAATTTTTTTTATCTAATTGTCACAATTCAAAAAAATGTATTTCAAATGGTTCCTCATTTCTTAATCTTATCATTGAATATGGTTTTGAACTCAAATAAATTTTTCTATGTCTCTGCCAGCGTTGCCAAACTACAATTGTAAACGTGAAAGATTAGTAATAACAAATGTTTTTTTTCAATTCCAGGAAAGAAGAAGTCATTTGTTTAATTAACAACAGTGAAATTTAGACATTGAATAAATTGAAAATAAGAGAAATTACCTTGATCAAAAATATGAAAGCATGTGAGCTAGGGTGATGCAATTTTTTAAAAACTTTTATGCATGTCGCTAAAATTTTGTTTAAATGAAACAAAAATAAATGCATTGAAAAAATGGTATTATAAAAAAACAACTTTTTTCTCAATTTTATGCAGAATTTTTAATATTAGATAAATCAAGTTGAAAAGCATTTTTATGGTTTTTAGGGTCCGTCAGTCCATCTCTCGTACAAATGTCCATAAAAGCCAACATTTGACACAGCAAAGGGGCATCAGCACCAAAAAATTCTTGTCACAAATTTTTTTCCATTTTGGAATTGGATTATATTCAGATTATATTAGATGGAATTGGGTTGGACTGTATTGAATTGTATTGAATTGGATTGGAATATATGGGATTAGATAACACTAGATTTGATTAGATTGAATGAGATTGGATTGGATTGCATTGGACTGGAATGAATGGGATTGGTTTGAATTGTGTAAGGTTGGATTAAATTGGATTGAAATGGATTGGATTAAATTGCAATTAATTGGATTTGATTAGATTGTAGGTCATTCAATTGGATTAAATTTAATTGCATTTATTTATAATTGGATTTAATTAGATGGAACTGGATTCGTTTGGATTGGATGGTATTGGATTATATGGGAAATAATTGGAATCAATTTGGTTTTATTGCGTTGGATTTGATTGGAAAGAATTGGATTGTATTCAATGGGATTGGAATTAATTGGATTGTATTCAATGGGATTGGATTAAATTGGATTATATTGAATTGGATTGGACTAAATTGATTGTCATAAATTTGATTGGATTGAATTGGATTCAATTGGATTAGATTGAATTGGATTGGATTAAATAGGATTAGATAACACTATATTTATTAGATTGAATGCGATTGGATAAGATTGCATTGGTTTGAATTGGGTTAGGTTGGATTAAATTGCAATTAATTGGATTTGATTGGATTGGAGTTATCTCGATTGGATTAAATTTATTTGCATTTAATTATAATTGGATTCAGTTAAATGGAATTTGATTCGTTTGGAATGCATTGAATTTAATTGAGTTAAATTGGGTTAGAATCGATTGGAATGGATTGACTAGAATTGATTAGATTGAATTGCAAAAAAATAGATTGGATTTATCACAATTAATTTCAATTTAGCTGAATTGGATCGGATTGGATTTTATTTTATTTTTTGAATGGGATTGAATTGAATTTGATTGGAATTATTGGATTGTTTGGAATTAGATTAGATTAGATTCGTTTAGATTGGATGGTTTTGGATTATATGGGAATTAATTGGAATCAATTGGGTTGTATTGCGTTGGATTTTATTGGAATGAATTGGAATGGATTCAATGGGATTGGATTAAATTGGTTTATAATGAATTGGATTAGATAGAAATGAAATGTATTAAATTGAATTGTATTGGATTGGACTAAATGGATTTGCATAAATTTTATTGAATTGAATTGCAATTAATTGGATTATATTGAATTAGATTGGATTGGATTGGATTGAACTGGATTGAATTGGATTGGATTATATGGGATTAGATAACACTAGATTTGATCAGATCGAATGCGATTGGATTTCATTGGAATGGACTGAATGGGATTGGTTTGAATTTGGTTAGGTTGTATCAAATTGCAATTAATTGGATTTGATTGGATTGGAGTTATCTCGATTGGATTAAATTTAATTGCAATAAATTATAATTGGATTCTATTAAATGGAATTGGATTCGTTTGGAATGCATTAAATTGAATTAAATTAAATTGGGTTGAAATCGATTGGATTGGGTTGACTAGAATTGATTAGATTGAATTGCAAAAAATTGGATTGGATTTATCACAATGGATTTGAATTTAGCTGAATTGGATGGGATTGGATTTTATTTGATTTGTTTGAATAGCATTGAATTGGATTTGATTGGAATTATTTGGATAGTTTGGAATTATATTAGATTAGATTCGTTTGGATTGGATGGCATTGGATTACATGGGAAACAATTGGAATCAATTGGGTTGCATTGCGTTGGATTTTATTGGAAAGAATTGGATTGGATTCAATGGGATTGGATTAAATTGGTTTATGTTGAATTGGATTAGATAGAAATGAAATGTATTACATTGAATTGGATTGGACTAAATGGATTTGCATAAATTTGATTGGATTGAATTGCAATTAATTGGATTAGATTGAATGCGAATGAATTGGGAAGCATTGGACTGGAATGAATGTGATTGGTTTGAATTGGATTAGGTTGGATCAAATTGGATTGAAATGGATTGGATTAAATTGCAATTAATTGGATTTGATTGGATTGGAGGTCATTCAATTGGATTAAATTTAATTACATTTAATTATAATTGGATTTAATTAGATGGAATTTGATTCGTTTAGAATGCATTTGATTGAATTGAATTAAATTGGGTTGAAATCGATTGGATTGGTTTGACTAGTATTGATTAGATTAAATTGCAAAAAATTGAATTGGATTGATCACAATGGATTTGAATTTAGCTGAATGGGATGGGATTGGATTTTATTTGATTTGTTTGAAAAGGATTGAATTGGATTGGAATTAATTAAATTGTTTGTAATTAGATTAGATTAGATTCGTTTGGATTGGATGGCTTTGGATTATATGGGAAATAATTGGAATCAATTGGGTTGTATCGCGTTGGATTTTATTGGAAAGAATTGGATTGGATTCAATAGGATTGGATTAAATTGTTTTATATTGAATTGCATTAGATAGAAATGAAATGTATTAAATTGAATGGGATTGGACTAAATGGATTTGCATACATTTTATTGGATTGAATTTAAATTACTTGGATTGGATAGGATTGGATTGGATTGGATTAGTCTATATTAAATTGAATTGGATTGGCTATGATTGGATAGACTCGAATTAAACTGGATGGGTCTCGATTGGATTAGATTTGAGAAGTTTGAATAGAATTTAATTAAATTCAATTGGAATAAAATGTATTGGGTTGGGAATGGTTTGGATTGGGTTGGATTTGAATGGATGGATTTGGATTGAATTTGATTGGAATGAATTGTACTTAATTGTATTGGATTGAATTGGATTTGAATGCTTAGAAATGGGTTGAATTTTATTACTATTTATTGCAACTGAATTGGAATGAATTTAAGCACATTTAATTGGAGAATATTAAGTTGGATTGAATTGTATTGGATTTAATTAAATTGGATGGAATGGTATGAATTGGGTTGATTTGGATTGGAATGAATTTCAATGAATTAGGTTGTACTGTATTAGATTCAACTGGATTGCATGAGATAGGATTATATTGTCTTACACTGGATTGGATTGGATTGGAATGAATTTGATTGGATAAACTACGATTGCAATGAATTAAAATTTGATTAAATTGAAAAGAATTCGATTGGATTGTATTTTATTGCAATGAATTATAATTGGATTCAATTAAATGAAATTGGATTGAATTGGAATGCATTTGATTGAATTGAATTAAATTTAATGGAAATCGATTGGATTTTATTAGCAAGAATTAGAATTAATTAATTACTTAATTAATTGGATCGGATTAAAGTTGTTTGTATTGAATTCGATTAGATTAAAATGAAATTGATTATATTGAATTTGATTGGAAGAAATTGGGTTGGCTTGAATTTGTTTAGATTGGATTGCAATAAATTGGATTGGATTTATTTGAATTAAATTGAATTGAGCTGAATTGGATAGGATTGGATTCAACTTTTTTTGAATAGGATAAATTAGATAAGATTGGCATAAATTGGATTGGTTTATTAGATTATATTCGATTGGATTATATGATATTGGATCATATGGCAATGAATTGGAATAAATTGGTTTGTATTGCATTGGATTTTATTGGAATGAATTGGATGCGATTGAATGGGATTGGATTAAATTGGTTTCTATTGAATTGGTTTAGATATATATGAAATCGATTAAATTGAATTAGATTAGAATTAATTGGATTGAAATTCATTTTATTGGATTGAATTGAAATAAATAGTATTGGGTTTATTTTATTGAATTGGATTGGATTAAATTGGATTGGACTACAATAAATCGAATTGGTTTTGATTGGATAGACTTGAATTGAACAGGATGGGTCTGGGTTGGATTAAATTTGACAAGTTTGAATAGAATTGAATTGGATTCAATTGCAATAAATTGGAATGGGAATAGATTAGATTGTCTTGAATTCTAATGGATTAATTTGAATTGAATTTGATTGGAATGAATTGTTGTGAATTGCATTGGATTAAATTGGATTAGATTAAATTGAATGGATTTAGATTAGATTGAATTGGATTGGGACAAATTGGATTGAAAATAATTGGAATGAACTGGATTGATTTGAATTGAATTGAATTTCAATTAATTGGATTGCGTTGCATTCGATTCGATTGGGTTGCATGAGATTGGATTATATTGTATTGAATTGAATTCGATCGGAAAGGAATCGAAGGGAATGCAATGGAATGGAATGAAATGGAATTATTTTCATTGGATAAAATACGATTGAATTAAATTAAATTTGAATAAAATTGATTGGATGAAATTGACAAGGATTGGAATGGAATTAACTGGAGCGGATTGAATTGGTTTGTATTGAATTCGATTAGATTAAAATGAAATTAATTAGATTGAATTTGATTGGAAGAAATTGTATTGGCATGAATTTGATTAGATTGGATTGTAATCAATTGGATTGCAATCAATTATATTAAATTTATTTGAACTGAAATGAATTGAGCTGAATTGGATGGGATTGGATTTGATTTTTTTTGAATGGGTTGGAATTGGATTCGACTGGAAGTAAAAGGATTGGTTAAAATTAGATTGCATTAAATTCGATCGGATTGGATGATATTGGATTATATGGGAATGAATTGGAATAAATTGGTTTGTATTGCATTGGATTTTATTGGAATGAATTGAATTGGATATAATGGGAATGGAATAAATTTTTTTGATATCGAATTGGATTATATGGAAATTAAATGGATTAAATTGAATTGGATTGGACTAAATTGGGTTAGCATAAATTTGATTGGATTGAATTACAATTAATTGAACTGGATTGAATTAAATTCGATTGTATTGGATTGGATTGGATTGGATTGGGTTGGGTTGGGTTGGGTTGGACTGTATTGGATTGGATTGAATTGGATTAGATTGGATTGGATTGTATTTGATTAGATTTGATTGGATTGGATTGGATTGGATTGGATTAGATTGGATTGGATTGGATTGGATTGGATAGGATTGGATTGGATTGGATTGAATTGTATTAGATTGGAATGAACCATATCAGAATTATTTGGTTAATATGGAATTTGATTTCATTGAAATGAAATGGACTGGATTAAATTGAAATGAATTGGGTTGACTTATATTGAAATGCATTTCAATGAATTGGATTAGAATGGAAGGAATTCAATTAGATGAAATACTTTTGCAATTAATTAAAATTTTATTCAATTGGAAAGAATTCTATTGCATTGAATTTTATTGCAATGAATTATAATTGGATTTAATTAGATGGAATTGGATTAGATCGGAACGTATTGGATTGAATTGCATTAATTTGGAATGAAATAGATTCGATTGGATTGGCAAGAATTGGATTAGAAGTAATTAGATCGCATTAAATTGGTTTGAATTGAATTGGATTAGATTGAAATGAAATGGATTAGATTTAATTGGATTAGAATAAATTCGATTGTCATGAATTTGATTAAATTGAATCGCAATAAATTGTATTGGATTTATTTTAATTGAATTGAATTGAGATGAATTGGATGGGATTGGATTTGATTTTTTAAATAGGATTGAATTGGCTTCCATTAGAATTAATTGGATCGGTTTGTATTAGAGTAGATTAGATTGGATTGGATTGGGTGATATTGCATTAAATGGGAATGAATTGGATTAAATTGGTTTATTTTTATAAATGTATTTTTATTTATTTAGAAATGAAGTGGGTTAAATTAAATTTAATTATAATAAATTGTAATTAAATGCATTCACTTTTATTTAATTGAACTGCAATTATTAGATTTATTTCGATTGGTTTCGATTGGTTTGGAATTAATTGGTTTGGATTGTTATTGGATTGGATTATATTGGATTGGAATGAATTGGATTGGGTTGGATTGGAATAAGTTGGATTGAATTTGATTGGTTTTTATTGAATTGCAATGAAATGAATTGGGTTGGATTGGATTAGAATTCATTGGATTGGATTTCCTTCAAACCTTTAAAAACTTATAAAACTTCAAAAATTTTGTTGCAAAATCTTTAAAAATCTACTTTTAAAACAAAATTTTAAAATTTTTTAAAAACCTTTAGAAATATTTGTAAATCATTCGAATCTTTTTTGATTATTTTTAAAATCTTTTGGAATATAGTGAAATCTTTTTAAATATTTTCTCTAGAAAAATTCTATAAAAGAAAAAAAGAATCAGTATAAAATTTTCAGATAAATCTTAGAGAATTTTTTTCTCCTATTAAAATTCTTCAAAAAACTATCATTTTTATTTCGAAATCTTCTAAAAACTACATTTTGTTTTAAATTTTCTGGAATCTTTTCAAGTTAACCTTTCAACCAAAGAAATTAATTTTCAACCAAATACAGAATATTTCATTTTTCGGTAAAAAAAAAACTGAAAAAAATGTCTATTCAATTATTAAATTGGAAAAAAATTCGTGTAAGTTTAAAACATATTAAGAAGTTTGTAAAAGATGCCAACATTTTTTTTGTAAATTTTGAACACCAAATTCAAAAGCTTTCTAAGCATTTTAAAAGGATGCAAAGAAACAAAAATTAATTTATCAATGTTTCTAGAAAAACCCAAAATAAATTTTATTTCAAAAATTAATTTAAAAATATATGGAAAAATTTTTAAATTCTTTAAAACATAATCTAGAAGATTTTAAAGTTATTATTTAATTTTGTTGGATTTTAAAAATATTGTAGAAAAAATTATAGTTTTGAAATAAAAACAATTTTCAATAGATTCTTGTTAACTTTTCACATCCCTTTTTAAAACAAATTTTTAATAGAATTTCGAAAAAGATTTCAGAACAAATTTTGACGTATAAATTAATGTGTCTTCTTAAAAATTGCCTAAAATTATATAATTCTAAAACTTCAATTTCTTGTCAAATTTTAGCTGAGAAATTTTTATGGGCTGAGGAACCTTTGCTGGTTAAAAATGCCTTTTTTAATTTCTTTTTAAAAATAAAAATTAGTCTGTTTTGGTTTAGTCTAAAGTTAATAAAAATGAAACAGAAGCTTTATAAAAATAAAACCGATAATTATAGTATTTAATAATAAATTTTGTTACTTTATACTCATCTACTTTAAATCAAACATTTACCTTACACACACATAAAGCGAATATTATCTAATGATAGCATCTGATAGAGTGTGTTTATTATGTGTGCAAATGTTTAAAATAGTCTTCGAATCTTTATAATTCACAGATTTCGAATATTATATTTATAAATTACCAAGTCACTGCCAACTCTTGCGCAGGACACTATAATAAATAATTTATAATTAAAACTTTTCTTCGAACCGACAACAATCTCAGAGATGCAAATTTATGCACCTTGGGCATGCTGGTTTGCTCTCTCATTCATAATCAGAACGACTGCTTGGCTACCATGTAATTCACCATCGATTCCTGACCATATTTCGATTCCCTATTTTAACTCCTAATTCTCTGTTACTCTACTTTTGTATCACTTTTTCTTTTTTTCAGGTACAGATTCAATATCAAGCTTTTTCACGTTTGTTGTTTCCGGATGCATTCCATGGTTGACCAAAGTTTCAATTCATTCTGAAATTTTGTGATTGTAAACCTACATCATCACTCAAAGAGTCCCAAAGAGCGTCTTGTACTCCACTCTTTTCACTGACAACTGTTGCTTAGGATACTATAATAAATAACGTTATAAATTTCACTTATATTGCAACCCACCACAATCTTGGAGATGCAAATTTATGCTCCTTGGACATGCCGCTTTGCTCTCTTATTCATAAGCTGAGTGACTCCTTAGCTAACATGTGATCACTATCGACTCCTGACCATAGTTCGATTCCGTATTTTAACTCCTAATTTCCTGTTACTCTACTTTCGCATCGCTTTTTCTTTTTTTCAGATACACATAAAATATCAAGATTTCTCACGTGCATTGCTTATTGTAATTGTCTCTCCTTAAAGTAAATTATTCCCTCTAGAATTCTAAGCACTCCGTCGCTATTCATCGCCTAAAATTATTAAGGATGCCTTCCTTCGTTAATCAAAGTTTGAATAAATTCTGAAACTACTCTTTTGTTTGTATCCGATTAAATTATTCAAATTATTTTTTATTGCAAACCAGTAGCATCATTCACAGAGTCCCATAAATCGTCTCTTACTCCACTCCCTTTACTGACAACTGTTGCTTAGGACACTATAATAAATATTCTTTTAATTTCCACTTTCATTCCAACCCACAACAATCTTAGAGATTCACATGCATGCTCCTTGAACATGCTGTTTTTCGCTCTCATTCATAATCAGACTGATTCCTTCGCCTGAAACTTATTCGGATGCATTCCTTTGTTGGTCAAAGTTTCAATCCACTCCAAAGCTACTCTATTCTTTGTACCCTATTAAACCATTGTAAACTTTCTGATTTCAAACTTATAGCATCATTCAAAGTGTCCCATAAGGTTCTTTTTACTACACATCCTATAGTGTCAACTGTTGCTTAGCACAATATTGTGAATAATATTCTAATTTCCATTTTTATTCCATCCTACAACAATCTAGGAGATTCAAATCCATGCCCCTTGGACATGCTGTTTTTCGCTCTCATTTATAATCATACCAACTCCTTCGATACCATGTGATTTACTATCTACTTCTGCTATAATTCGATTCCGTATTTTCGCTGAACATTTTCTTCCTCACGTGTATTATTTCTTGCATTTTTTTTTTTTTTGCTTAAGAACAATTAATCATCTTGAATTTCAAAAATCACGTCGCTATTCATCGCTTACTTATTATTAGGAAGGAAAGAAATATTAAAAAGGTATAAATAAAGTGCATGCGTTCGCTTTTTGGCGGTGTACCATAAGGCGCTTTTTTACTACACTTCCTTTAGTGTCAACTGTTGCTTAGCACAATATTGTGAATAATATTCTTATTTCCATTTTTATGCCATCCTGCAACAATCTGGAAGATGCAAAATTATGCTCCTCGCACCGGCTTTTTTGTGCTCTCATTCATAATCAGACTGATTTCTTCGCCTGAAACTTTTCCGGATGCATTCCTTTGTTAGTCAAAGCTTAAATCCATTCTAAAGCTACTCTATTGTTTGTACCCTATTAAACCATTGTAAACTTTCTGATTTCAAACTTATAGCATCATTCAAAGTGTCCCATAAGGCGTATTTTACTACACTTCTTAAGTGTCAATTGTTGCTTAGTACAATAATATAAATAGTGTTCTAATTTCTATTTTTATTCCATCCTACAACAATCTGGGAGATGCAAATTTATGCTCCTTGCACCTGCTGTTTTGTTCTCTCATTCATAATCAGACTGATTCCTTCGCCTGAAACTTTTCCGGATGCATTCCTTTGTTAGTCAAAGCTTAAATCCATTCTAAAGCTACTCTATTGTTTGTACCCTATTAAACCATTGTAAACTTTCTGATTTCAAACTTATAGCATCATTCAAAGTGTCCCATAAGGCGTATTTTACTACACTTCTTAAGTGTCAATTGTTGCTTAGTACAATAATATAAATAGTGTTCTAATTTCTATTTTTATTCCATCCTACAACAATCTGGGAGATGCAAATTTATGCTCCTTGCACCTGCTGTTTTGTGCTCTCATTCATAATCAGACTGATTTCTTCGCCTGACACTTTTCCGAATGCATTCCTTCGTTAGTTAAAGTTTTAATCCATTCAAAAGCTACTCTATTGTTAGTACCCTATCAAACCATTGTAAACTTTCTGATTGCAAACTTATAGCATCATTCAAAGTGTCCCATAAGGCGTCTTTTACTGCACTTCCTTCAGCGTCAATTGTTCCTTAGCACAATAATATAAATGATGTTCTAATTTCCATTTTCATTCCATCCTACGTCAATCTGTGAGATGCAAATTTATGCTCATTAGACATCCTGTTTTGCTCTCTCATTTTTAATCATTCCGACTCCTTTGCTACCATGTGATTCACTATCGACTCCTGACCATGGTTCGGATCCCTATTTTATCTTCCCATTTTCTATTACTTTACTGTCGCATCTTATTTAGTATTAGGAAGGAAAGACAAATTGAAAAGGTATGAAAAATGAAAGCACTATTTAAGAATTAAAATCGTTTATTTATGAAAAAGATAGCAAAAATACAAGCTTCGCCAAATAATGTACACGTAAATCATTTATCTCAGAAAACCACAGGTCACAATATCTCACAACACAGACCACCCAGGAAGATCTGGTTGCCATAAGGAAGGTGATTGTTGGGAAGGATAGGAAGTGTGGGAAGAATGGGAAGGTAGGCAAGAATGACAAGTTTGGGAAGATTTGGAAGGTTGGGAAGGTTGGGAAAGTTGGAAATTATCGGAAGGTTGGGAAGGTTGGGAAGGTTGGGAAAGTTGGGAATTATCGGAATGTTGGGACGGATTAGAAGGTTGGGAAGTTAGGGAAGAATGAGAAGGTTCGATTGATATTGGTCTAATTTTTTTGATCGGGGGATCATACTTAAAAGGCGAATGTATGATGGCACGATAAGTTAGCAATTTTCCTATTCGAAGGCCGAACATCTTAAAATAAGAATCTGCGTCAGTCATTTTCTCAACATTTCCCTTCCCTCTGCATTCATCTTTGGACCCTATTTTCAACTTAACTTTTTCAAAAGAGCGCTCTCTTATAGTTTCTCTCATGAATGCACAGTAGTGATTATTTATTACTACTCCAAGGACGTACTTCCAATTGTTATCCACTACGACCTCGTACTCATCAGCTGGTAACTGATGAACCCAATAATTTGGTGGGATATAACTTTGATAATACTCGGCATTATAAATATGTAAGGTCACTTCAATTCCGCTTGGCATCACAGACTTAGCTAAATCTGTAAAAAATAAATAATTTTATACTTCTTACACTAATTTAATAAATCCTAATTATCATTGCACAACCAAACTTTGTAAATTTTTTTTAAAAAGAATTTTTCAAGCTTTGCCGCTATTCCTTTCACTAAAAAAAATTGTAAATCAAAACATCTCTTGATTCTAAATATGCAGAAATAAATAATTGATATTTATTTTTGATTAAAATGATAAAGCTTCAACAAAAGAAATGTATTCATAACAAACAATTTTAACTTCCAAACAAGTAAATGAATGTTGAATGAAAAAAGAATAATTTTCAAACCAGAAAGATTTTCACTCAAGAGAGAAAAAAATTCATCAACTTGTTAACTTTCAACCAAATAATTTAAATTTTAAATTTAACAAATATTTTCTAAAAATGTATTCTTGGACCACTAATTTATTTACCAATAAAATTTGTAACAACTGCCGAAGCAAAGAGGGTCACTACGACTCTCATTTTTTCACACACGAAGAAACTACAGATTTTTTTTATTTTGCTGTAACTGATTACACAAAAAATTTTACGTGGATATATAATGCTCGCTATCTTGTTTGTTCAGCTAAATAATTTCTGCATTTGTCGCCTTTTTTAGTGTGGAGAAGGCTATTTCACTGAGATATTTGTTTTTTTATTAAGCTGTTCTTTTCCTGTTTAATCGCGCAGAAAGTGTAAAGATTTACAATAGACGTAACATTTTTAGAGAAACTGAAATCACCTGAAGGTTGAGATATCAGTTTTACTTGATTCACGTTCCGCAAAGACATTTTTTAATTCGATTGTAGAAATCATTAATTTAAATTACATAAATAATTATTTTAAAAATGTATTATTATATTTATTAATATTCTCTTTGTCTACTTGTAGAAATTTGTGTTTTGTTAATAAAAAAATAATGAAATTCAGCAAAAATAATTGTTTGTATGATTTATTATTATTTAAAAAAAATTTAGTTTTAATGATTATGATAGATAGTGGTGCTTTCTTTTAAATGTTTAATTCGCTACCCCTTTTTAATTAGTAATATAATAAATAATTTAGGATAACAAACATGATGAAATTTTTTAATTTTAAACCACTTTTCATTTGATGATATAATTAAAATTTAAAAAAAAAGAGAAAGATAAAAAATTTCGACATCACGATTTTAATTTTTCTATTTTGAAAACTTTTTTTTTAAGTGCAACTGTTAAATTTTGATGTATAAATAACAATTTTTTTTAAAGAGAAGTTGTATAAAGATTCAAAATTAATAAATCTTTAAATTATTTAAAATAATTTTAAGTATGCAAATTTTTTCATGTTTCGATTACAATATTTAGAAGCTTTTTAAGATTTGAAAAAGGTTTTATAATAATAAAAAATTTTTTTACGATTCCTCGGAAAATAGAAAAGGACTTTTTAATTAGAAGAATTAATTTTAGGGAAATATTTAAATAGATTTTGAAAAACTTCCAAAATTTTAAGTTTGTTGAAAAGTTGAAAAGAAATCAACCAAATCCTAATTTCCCTATGTTATTTATATTCAATGAATTTTACAAAATATGTGTATAATAATTTTTAAAAATGTCAAAAAAATTGTTTAATTTTCAACTTTAGAAAACAATTTTATAACTAAAATAATAATTATTCGATCAATAATGGACTAGTTAAATTTCCGGATAAAAAATTGAATTTTCAACGCAAGAAATCAATTGTGAAGTAGAAAAGATTATTTTTTAACCAAAAATAAAACCGTTAAATTTTCATATGAAAAAAAATTATTTTGAATAAAAAAAAACAATCGAATGTAAAATAAAATAGTGAAATTTTTAACCAAAGAATTGAATTTACGAACAAAAAGTTATTATTTAAAAAAATGTAATTTTAAAGATTATTTGTATTATTGTTTATTTATTTTATTTATTTTTATTAATGACAATTATTGTTATTTACTATTTTTAATTTATTTATTATTATTTTTTTTCTTCCAAAAAAGTCGAATAACATTGAATAGTTGCATTTTCAATTAAAAAATAATTATCAAACCCAAAAAATCAAAGTTTTAACAAAATATTTAAATTTCTAAGAATTATTAATTAAAACAGATAAATTTTTAAACAAGAAGAATCATTGTTTAACAAAAACGATGAATTTTTGACTGAGAAAGAGAAATTTTCCAGAAATAAACACCATAAATTTTTTACAAAATTGTTAAAGCTTCAAATAAAAAAAAAATCAAATTAAAAAATTCAACCAAAAATGATACAGTTAAAACTTCAGTATAAGAAATTTTTTTTTAACAACAAAAAAATCGCATTTTCAACCAAAGAGTTAAATTTTTAACCAAAAAATTAATTTTTAAACGAGAATAATAATTTTCTCTATTAAAAAAGATGAATTTTTACCTGGAAAAGATAATAAAAAAAAATTTTCAACAAAATCGTTAAATTTTCCAACTCTAAAAATTAGTATTAAAACTAAAAAAAATTTCTAAATAGGGAATAGTTAAACTTATAATTAAAAAGTTTAATTTTCTGCAAAAGAGTTTAATTTTCGATGGAAGTAATAAATTTTGAACTAAAAAATATTTTGAAAAAAAAACAATCGAATTTACAACAGAACAGTTGAATTTTTAAGCATATAGTTAAATTTTCAATTAAAAAGGTAAATTTTCAACCAAAAATGAAATGGGATGAATCCTGAGAGAAAATTAAAAAAAGATCCTAAAATTTTTTAATTCTTTTGTACAAATTTTAACTTGAAAAGATTTCAACCAATTTGAAATAAAATGTAGAGTTTTTATGACTTAAACAACAAATATTAAAGCTGTTTAAGAATTTTTATAGTATTTCAAAAATTATGAAAAAAATATCTGGAAGATTTTAAGGTATTTTTTTAATTTGGCAGAACTTTTAAAAGTATTTGAGAAAAATTGGGATCATTTAAAAAATTATTCAAAAGCTTTTAAACAGTTTTGAGTATAATAATAAATTGAAAATAATTTCAAAAAACTTTAAATAAAATGTGGATTTTTAAACATTTTGAAATGAATTTTTAAGAGAATATTTATCTATATTTAAAATCATAACATAAGATTTCCAAAAATGTCGAAAATTAATCTTAAAAATTTTAAGAAAATTTTACGGTTAATTCGATCCTTCATTTTGGATTTAAATATCTTTTCTTCTAATAGAAATTTTATCTTTTTTTACTAAGATTGCAACTTTTTGTTTTAAAATTGTAATTTTGTTTCGTTGATTCAATTAATTTGCTGTAAAAACGTTAATAGTTAAATTTTTTTTGGAAATTCACTTGTTAGTTTAAATTTTCATAATTATCTTAATTCAAAATTAATCTCTTTAGTTGAAAATGTTTTTTTTTTTTTTTAAACTCGTCTTTTTTAGAGGGACATAATATATTTTTTTTAATTTTTAATTTGTTTGAGGAATTAACTATTCTATTTTTTTTTTATTTGCACAACATAATCATAATCAAATTTTTTTATAACTTTATTAATGCATGCATGGCTGTATAAACAAACAAAAAAGAAATCGAAAATTCCTTTTCCAAAATTCAGTTGAAGTTTTAGTTTGTGAGTTATAAAATGTTTAAGCTGGACCAATCAGAATCGCTGCATAAAGATCCGTGCGTGTGTGAGCACGCACGGTTGTTTGTGCGGCGCTCCTGATTGGTCCAACAAACAAAAAAGAAATCAATATTTCCTTTTCCAAAAT
>JAAAKG020040439.1:0-19040 GCA_010014905.2 Druon quercuslanigerum
TGAAAACAAAAATTTAATTGTTTAATTCGAGAATTTTTTAATTTGGATATTTCATAATTCGGGAATTTTTCAATTCGGTGATATTATAAACTGGTTAGGAATGTTTTTATTCGAGAATTATATTACTCAGAAATGTTATTATTCGGTAATTTCGCAGACGCGAATTTTTTTATTCTGGATTTTTGAGTCGTGCCAATTATAAAATATATGTACTAGAAAATTTTCGAATGATAAAATTCCTGAATTTCAACAATTAAATATGTTATTTATAAAAAAATTAAGTTTTAATATTCGGTAATATACAATGTCGGGAAGTTTCCAATTTGAACAGAATTTCTCGAAAGTTTTTAGTTTTAGTAGTCGCACTAATTTTTTTATCCGTATTTCCGGACAGAATTTCTCGAAAGTTTTCAGTTTTAGTAGTCGCACTGGTCTTTATAGTCTATATTTTTTCATCAAAATTAATTAATCATTTTACGAAAACAAAGCCTTTTTTAAATTTTTTCCTCCCTCCATAACTCCCAAGAAAATGAAATTTTGAGTTGAAAGTTTGAATGTTTTAATTTTAAATTCAAGCTTTCAGTTCATAATAATTTAATAACAAAAAATTTCTAATTGTCTAATATTCGCTTTTTCGTTGTTTTTGAAAAAATCGACTTTGAAATACTTGTCACAGGTCATGTAGAGTTTTTCGAAACAAACTTTCAATCTGCCGGTAGCTCAGGCAGTTTTGCTTCAGCTTCATACCGTGTCACGTGGTCGATTCCTGCTGCCTGCACTTTTTATATATTAAAATGTTTATAAATTTCCTTTAATAATCTTAAAAAATTATTCACATTTTTTAAATACCTTCTTTCACTAAAAAACTAACAATCAGACAATCAGAGGTTTAAAAAACCTTGTTCATGCTTCTAATTTAAAATATAATTAGTAAAGGTTATGAAAAAAATAATAACATTCAAAGAAAATAAATTGGTTTGAAAAAAACATGGTAAAGTGCAAAAATTAAAATATTTATAAAAATTTGAATAAATAAAAAAGCGCAGCCAGCAAGAATCGAACAAGTAACCATGCAGCTATGACTGCTAAATTGATACTAGCTTGCATTCAAAAAAATTACGAATCGAAAACAAAATCAGATTGACCGCTGGACTGGGAAATGACAGTGAAATTATTTGTTGACTCGGAATTTCACAAATTTCTAGATAAAAAAAGTCTGTCCAAGTTTGATTTCAACAGTTTTTTAAAATACTCATTTGGATTTTTATCTTTTTCAAAACAACGCGAAATTGGAAAATCTTTCCTTTGCAAAGTTTTCATTTTGGATTAAAGGTTTTAGGCGTAGTTTTTTTGTTCAAAGAATTTTCAAATGTAGTTTTAAAGACTTAAAAAATTAAAAATTAGCAGTGTTTTAAAATCAACAATTTTGGATAAAAAATAAACCTTTTTAGCTGATAAAACAAATATAAATTATAATGATTTTCAAAATTGAACTATACATTAAAGATTAACAAGTGAATTATAATTGCTTTTACAAGATGATTCGGAATCAATTAAAAATTTAAGAATGTCCATATTTTAACGTTAAAAATTGAACTGTTTCATTATTATTCTGTCTGAGTCATTAAACAGATGTAAACGCTCGATTTCAAATTTACAAATTTTCAATTTTAAAATAACTTCAAAATAAGATATTCGTAATTAAAGGCTTTTATTAAATTCAAAAAATTGTTTTAGTCTAAAATTTTAAACTTTTTAATTAAGAAAAATAACAATTGCATGATACATAGAAAGATGATATTGCTTATGTAAAGTGAGTAATTGTAAATAAAATATTCAAAACTTAACAAAAAACTAATCTTTTAATGTTACAATTCTAATCATTCTATTTTGGAAAATTAAATTTACAAGTAAAGATGTTGAATTTCGATGTATAATTAATATTGAACATTTATAATTACTACAAAACATCGAAAAAATTCTATAATAAGAATAATAAATAAAATAATAATAAAATAAGAATAAGTTTTATAATTACTACAAAAAATCGAAAAAATAGCCCGCAATCTAATTTTTAACAAAATATAGATCTTTGCAGATTTAGAACAAAAAAATTTAGAAGCTTTTTAAGAATATGAAAGGCTTTAAAAAAATAAAATACGTTTTCTTATGATTCCTAGATATTTTTTATTTTCCAGGATTAAAAAAATGTTTAGGAATAATTCGAATAATTTTAAAAGATGTTTACAATTTCTGGACAAATGTCAAGAATATTTTTAAATTCTAATAAATGTAAAAAAACATGTAGGCGTTGCAAGATATTGAAATGAAATGTTGAAGCTTTTAAAAACTATTTTAAATGAAAATAATTTAACTTTTAATTTAAGAAGTATGTAATTTTGAATATTTATAGCTTAAAATTGGTTAACATGATTTGAAGCTCAATTTTTATTACCTCAAATGGAAAATTTGAAGATAAATGTTGCGAACCGGGAGTTTTTTTATGTGAATAAACGGCCAACTTGTAAAATTCACAATTAGCGATTTTCCCTTGCCAGTATTCAATTTCGAATATTTTGAAATGACCTACGTTTAATCATTGTATGCATAAATTATTTTATTCAAAACACTTATTTTCAAACTGCACAACTACTGGGGGCTTGATATTTGGAATAAAATTGCAGAATCTTGTTGGGTTAAATTCAAAATTGCTTAATTTAAGATGCTTAAATATCAATTTTTCTCTTTTAATAAATTTTATAAAATTAGAAATGGGATTAAAATAAAAAAGATATGGGAAAAAAGTTTATAAAAGACCGGAAAGTGTAATCGAAGAGAGGAAGGTGGTAAAATAAAAGCGCTCTTGCTACTTTGATAGAAACTATGATTATTAGACCCTTTTACAAAGAATCGATTTTAGAAAAAACCTATTCACACAAAACTTCCTTTATACTCGCGATATCTACAAGAACAGAACCATTGCATTTGCACTGCAATAATTTTGCATCGATGAAAAATATCTACAATCTTCAAGGCGTGTATAATTATATAATAATATACAATTTGTTTACGGTGACTTTACAGTGTAAAAACGAATCGTGATGGTTGGTGGGAGTTCCGACGAGTCGGTGAAATGAAATGACAGGCGGTCCCAAAAGTTTAAACGAACGTAGTTCCGGCTCATGGCACGCAGAAGACATTTTTCCCCCTCCCCTCCAAGAGATCTAAGATTATTGACTCTTCGTGGTAACAACGACGCGTATGGCTGCCAACTGAGAAGACGAGAAAAATTTCCGATTCTCGTCAATAGAAAAAAAAAAAAAATAATAATAATGGACCGGAAAGAAGCTTGTCGAGGAATGATAACCGAAATGAAAAATTCACGCAACAAGTACCGGACGACACAAATCTAGACTTTGTCACAAACACCCTTTGGCACAAACAAACTTATTCGCGACGCACACTCACGAAGGAATTGCATTTTTTTATTGCCTTTCGGGGAATCACGATTGGTCCTCGCAAAAATTACCCTCGATTCTGCGCAGCATTGTTACAAAGCTTCCAATTTTATCATATTTTTATTCGCATGTTATCTTCATTGTTAAAACATCACTCTCTGTTGAAGAAAATTCTTCTAAATTTAATAACACAGCGTTTCATCTAAAACAACAAAGAGCAATGTGGGTTTGCGGACCCTAATCCTAAACAAATTACTGGTCTAAGGTTCGCTCAGTTTTCAGTTGCCAAAAACTGTCGCTGATTTAGTGGCAGTTTTTTTATTCATTTTTTTTTCATTCTTTTAAATCTGATAATCACTAATTTGTTCGAGATTCCCTCGTCTATTTTTTTCGAAAATACAATATATCACAATCAGCGACAGTTTCTCAAAACATGCACTAAAAAGACTTTAAAATCTTGAAAGCTTTGAAACGGCAATTCTTAAACAATAAAAAGTTCGAAAGTTTCTAGAACGCATTAAAAATTAAGATCCTCGCCTCTTAATCGCTTTTAAAATTGGCTACGTCCCAACAAAAAAAAAAGGATTTTAATGGCGAAAGAGTCGACCTTTTATTTTCTACATATCATTTACTATGTATATCACAGGAAAGTACTGAGTGCCTTTTGTCAACTAATAATTAATTCTCTTTCACATTATTTTAGTCTCCGGCATCGAAAGAAAATTTATTTTTAAATAACAAGCGTTCGTCGCGTCGCTAAACTTACTCGTTAATCGTCAAACTTGTCCTACGGAGGAAATTAAAATTTACACAATAGTTATTGTTTTCTATATTACATTGATCAAATCAGAGCGAACGCTTCGAATTCGACAGTGATTCCATGCGTATGTGACAGAGATTCGATTTCTTTCGGCTAATACGTCACAATAAATAAATAATTAAATAATTTCTCGTTCAGTAACGCTGGAGATCCATGTAACCTTCTCTCTTTTTTTCTTCTTCTTTACCGAGCTTGCTTTTTTTCTTTTACAATTAGCATCGTCTCGCATCCTACAATAATTAGAATATTACACACGATATTTAACTGTACGCATAGTATCATCGTAATAATAATAATAATGTATATATATAATATATATATATATATCGCTATAGACAAACAGTCAGATCCCCCGAGACGCCATACTAACTATCGCGTTTCTTTCTTTAATATCTATAAATATCGCATAGTCTTATGTACAATTTCTTTTAAATAGCGCTATTCTGATACCAAAATATCCACAATTCCGCGAAGTTAGAGCACCGAACCTCGCACTTTAGTCGTAGCAATACACCGAAAAACGTTTAAATTCTGATAAAAGAAAGCAACATTTTTTTTTGTTATTTAGATCGAAATATGATCTTACCCCCAGCAAAGTCATTCCAAACGTCTAAATTAAAAATGTCCAATTTTATATGAAACTGATTTACTGAATCCAACACGGGAAGGCCGTGAATTCTGGATTTGACTTTCGGTTTATAATTTTTGAAAATGAAAATAATTTGACAAAACAGTAATATGCGCTTTTTCGTCATTATCTGCCTGCTCTTTTTAATTTATTAAAATGTTTATAAATATTTACTTTTTCCAAGTGGGAAGACCAACTTCATTGTTTTTTTCGTCAAAAAAATATTTGCTTCGGAAATATTACATTGTTTATACTTATATTTTTTAATATAATTGATAAACACCATGGGGGAAAAATAACGTTTAGAGCAAATAAATTTGTTTGTGAAAAACATGATAGAAGTTTAAAAATAGACAAGTTGTCAGTGAAAAAAGGCGTTGAAAATTATTTCAGCGTTTCTACTCAAATCCTGCAAAAAAATTCCCTGACAATTCCAGGTTTTTTCCAGATATCTCAGTTTTTTTCAGGTATAAATTTGCATCGTCATATATAATAAATTCAATTTAAACCGTTTTCAATTCCTAATTTTTCAAGTAAAATAATTGGATTTTCAACTAGATAGATGAATTTTTAAACAAATAGTTGAATTTTCAACCAAAAAGTTTAATTTAAAAAAAGACGGGTTTTCAACAAAATATATGAAATCTCAAACAAATAGTTGACTTTTAACCAAAAGTTGAATTCTGAACTTAAAAATATCAGTTTTAAAATAAAAATCATAATAGTAAAATTTTCAATAAAAAAAAACAACTAATTTTCCATTAAAAAAATTGAAACCAGGGATGAATTTTGAAATAAAATAGTAAAAATCCAACTGGAACAGATTAATTCTAAAACAAAAATATGAATTTTTCACACAAGAATTGAACTTTCAAAAAAAAAATAATAATTTTCTGCTAAAATGATAAAAAATATTTAATTGGAATATTTAAATTTTCAATCAAAAAGATTACTTTTCGAAACCCAAGATTAATTTTCATAAAAGAAGATTAATTTTCTACAAGAAAAAAAAGAAGTTTTTAACAAAATACATGCATTTTCAACAAAATAGTTGATTTTTAAACTAAAAAAGACAAATTTTCAACCAAATAGTTGCATTTTAACTAAAAAGATCCAATTTTAACCAAACTGGTGAATTTGCAAACAAAATTATGAATTTTCAACTGGAATAGTTGAAAATTAAATCAAAATTATGAATTTTAAACAAAAAAGATTATTTTGTAACAAAAAAAAAATACTTTTTCAAACAAACTTACAGTTTTCAGTTTTAAAATAACAGATTAAAAAAAATTACATTTTCAAAGAAAGTCTTAAAGTTTCAACTAAAATGATGAGTCTTCAACTAGATTTACAACTGAAATTATTAATGTTTCTCTACAATTATTGAATTTTTAACTAAAAATATGAACTTTCAAGCAAGAAGGTTAAATTCTATAAAAAAACTCGCAATTTCAACTTAATGAATCTTTAACCAAAAAAATTAATTTGTAATAAAAGAGTTTAACTTTCAACCAAGTTATCAAATTTGTATTCCAAAAAAGATGACTTCACAACGAAAAAAATCTAGATATTATTATATTCAATGGAAAAAGACGATTTTTCAACATAAGTTGAATTTGTAATTAAAAATTATTTTTTCGGCCAAGAGAGAGGAAACATTGCAAACATACTGTTGTCTTTTTAAGCATGAAGACGATTGCTTAAACAAGAAAATTAATTTTATACCATTAGAGCACGAAATTTCAACAAAACATGCATTTTGAAGCAGAAACTTGAATTTTCAACTGAAAAAAGACCAATTTACAACAAAGTTTCAGTTAAAAAAATGAATTAACAAAATAATAATTTTCAACGAAATTGTTAAATACAGTAATGTAAAGGTACTTTTACAAATAAAGAATCATTGTTATTCAAATTTTGATTGTAATTTAAAAAAAATGTGACACGCTCCTGAAAAAATTCCCTGACAAAAAAAAAATCCCTGTCATTTACAGGTTTTCCATCATTTGGTTAGTTATGGAACAAATTTGATAAAAATTAAAAAAAATATATAAAAAGTGCAGGAACTCGACATTACTTGTGACGAATATTTCAAAGTCAATTTTCTCGAAAACGAAGAAAATACGCATATTTCTGGTATAGCAAATTAATACCCAGATAATAACCCAGTGAGCATGAATGTCCTAAGACTGATGAAGAACTGGACTTTTTTTGAACGTTTTTTTTGATGTTATAAAAACGTCTTTCAAACCTTACGCCATAAAAACGTCTTTAAATTGCGTGCCACCTGGGAAGCTTTCATTACAAAAATTATGAACCGAAACTAAAATTCACAAATGGAGGAGTCTCCCTTTGTGAAACTGCTTATATAATTCAATTTTTCCACCAACAAAATGGCTAAAATTGTTTAAAACCACACAAACATTATTTACTGGTCTGCGTTTTACTCCAAACGTCGATTTATGCGTGGAATTAGTTTCAAAATAAAATACTTTTAGTGAATATTTTCATATAAAAT
Organism: Druon quercuslanigerum; assembly: GCA_010014905.2. Taxonomy (NCBI): domain Eukaryota; kingdom Metazoa; phylum Arthropoda; class Insecta; order Hymenoptera; family Cynipidae; genus Druon; species Druon quercuslanigerum. The sequence goes on from JAAAKG020040439.1 coordinate 7,425, forward strand.
GGGATCAAAAATTAACTCTTGTTCCTAAATGTTTTTCTCAAATAAGGTACAGTTTTGCGATATGTCAATCATTTAAAAATTAAACAGATTATTAAAAAAAGAACCTACAAATCAATAAGTTACTTATTCCTAAGTATTGAATTTGCGTCATAATTGTTTCCAAATGATCTGTCATAAATTCAGATTTACCTACCATTTTCTTAATTTCTTTTCTCAATAATAACTTGCCGTCTTTTTCATCAACCTTCACGCTCGGAAGATTCTGCTAAGAGTAAAACCTATTATCTTCGCCCAAATTAAAGACTATATATACAAAAGCACTTGCCTCCATAAGAATCTGAAAAAACGTTTTATCGTTTTTCAGCGTTTCGCTACGACTATTTAAGACAAAGACGACGAGAACGTTGCGGGGACGATGTATCATCGAGACTGGGACGCGTCCTCTTTTTTGTGAATGTCACCCGGGTGCATTAGCGAGGGGTCGAGTTGTCTGCCTAAAACACCAGGAGGAACTCCTGGCCCCGGACCAGCTCTGTGATGCATGTGAAGATTACTCAAAGGTCCCGGGTTCGGATCCTTACCCCGGAGAGCGTTTACGGGAGGTGGAGGATAGGCTGCATAAAGTTTCGCTCTCTCCTCTTCTTCTGCTCGGAAGGCAGCCATCATCGGATTGTAGCGAAGCTGCTGAAGAGGATCATATCTGTATGGATCGCGGAAGGGATCTCCTGGCCAAGGTGCACCAGGTTGGCTGCCCGGACCAGAAGGGGGTGGGGGGAAGGGCTGCATCGGATGACCACCAAGACCTTGCAACATACTTCGCGACATTGTGTGAGGAGCTGGCACGCCGTGAGGATGCCTGGCGAGATAAGCGTGAGGATGCGTGTGGTGATACCTAGAAAACAGAGAGAAACAAATAATCAGCATTCGGAAATTTCAAGATCTTTTAGAGAGTTAAGATCATCTAAACCATCGGGCATCCTTTAAAAAAATGGGGGTTTTTACATTTCAAGGGTGTACATTCAAAAGTGCTTTGGGAATGATTAAACTGCGATGCACCGCCTGGTGACAAAATCCCAAACTAGAAAGAATAGGTACGATTTTAAAGATCCATTTTAATTTTTACATAAAAGTGTTTTAACGATTTTTTTGTGACGTTTAAAGTGTTTATTAAATAATAAAAATAGGTTTTTATCGGAAACAAAGGGTTTTAGATTAACTTTACATATTATACAGTGAAAAAATACATTTTTTGACAGAAATATTTTTCTACAAAAAAAATTATTGTTCTATTTATTATGATTTTCAAAATATTATAAATCTAATGGGACTTTAAAGCAAAAATTAACTGAAAGTACAGTTTTATTAATTTATACATGAAATATTTACTGTTTAAAAATCTAATCAAAAGGTTAGGTACGCATTGAAACTTAAATGAAATAGTGAAATAATTGTTTTTTTTTTAAACTTATTTGCCCAAATTTGTTTTCTCACTGTGTAAGATGGAAATTCTATCTAAAACTATTTGTCTTTGATGAATGTTTGTTTTTAGTATTCAATCATTGTCTTATACTTCACAGAACAATCGTGAAAACACTTTTATGCACAAATTAAAACACATATTTAAAACTGTACCTACTCTTTCTAGTTCCAGTTTTCGGCACCAGGTGGTGCATAAAAATGCAATTATTTAGTAGAGAATTCAACTATTTTGTTAGAAATTCATCCTTTTTTATTTTTTTTTCGTAAAAACTTTTTTTTTGTCATTTTCTTCAAAATCCGTTTCTTTTTATCAATTCCTTATCTACAATCGAAGGCCGTTACTTTGGCCTCAAAAGCTGTGCAAAATTTGAAATAGTTTTTGCTTGAAAATGTTTCAAAAATCGCGCTCTGGTAAGCTGAGGCCTATTGGAAATTCAAAACTTTATAAGAGTCAATGGAACCTTATGAAAGTTTCATGTTTTAACAAAAATTTCCGAGGTTTTATTTATTTATGATTCACCCTAGGGATCGTACTTAAATTACGTAACAGCTGAGAGGGGGGGGGGGTCTTTTGGTTGCAAATTCCAGCGTTATGTTCAAAATTAATGTTTTTTTTTAAATCGCTCTTTTCTTAAAGTATTAACTTTTTATTGAAAATTTATATTCTCTTTCTGATAAGTAAACTGAAATCCTTTTTGAACAAAAACTATCTTTTTTGTTGCAAATTTTTCGTTTTGATTTGAAAGTTCATCTTTTTTAGTAGAAATATTGCATCTACCTTGGATAAAAATGCCACTGTTTTGTTGAAAATTAAACTATTTCCTATAAAACTTACTTTTGATTTGAAATTCCTATTTTTTTATTGAAAAGTCAATTGAAATCTTTTTAGATGAACATTCAACTCTTTTTTTTAAGTTGTCTTTTTAACTTAAAAATTCACCTGTTTCAGTAGAATTTTCATTTTTCTTGAAAAAAATGCAACTTTTTGGTTCAAAATTTAATAATCTTTTTAAAAAGTCGTGCTTTTAGTTAAAAACTGGACTATATAGCAGAAAATTAAATTATTGTTCACAGTTCTTATTTAGATGTTGGACAGTGAACTGGAATCTTCTTCAAATCAAAATTTAAATATTTTTTTTCATTCATCTGTTTTAGAAGAAATTTCATGTTTCTTGGATAAAAATGTTACTATTTTGTAGAAAAGTCATACTTTTTAGTTGAAAATTCAATTATTTCGTAGAAAATTTACTTTTTGTTCGAACTTCAAATTTTGATATTAAGAAAAGAACTAAAACCTTTTCTGTCTGAAAATTTAATTTTTTTTAATTTGTTTTTTCTTTAATTAAAAATTCATCTGCTTTAAGAGAAGTTTAATTTTTCTTGGACAAAAATGTCACTTTCTGCTTAAAGTTTATATTTAGGTGTTGAAAAATGACCTAAAATCTTTTTTGGTTAAAAATGCAATTATTTGGTAGTGAATTCAACTATTTTGTTAGAAATTCATCCTTTTTTATTTTTTTTTTCGTAGAAACTTATTTTTTGTTAAAACCTTAATATTTTGATCTTAAAAAGTCATCCGAAATCTTTTTCGAATAAAAATTTAACTATCTTTTTGCAAATTAAAAAAAAAATAAAAATTCGTCTGTTATAGGATTAATGTTATCTTTTTTCGATAAAAGTGTAACTTCTTGATATAGAATTTAAAAATCTTTTTTAACAGTCTTTTTGGATTAGTGAAAAGTCAACTGAAATCTCTGTTAACAGAAAATTAAACTCTTTTTCCTCCTCAAACTTGGTCTTTTTGATTTAAAAGTTCATATGTTATAGTAGAAATTTATTTTTTTTAATGAAAAAAGCAACTTTAAGTAAAAATTCTTCTTTTTTGCTTCAGTGTTGAACTATTTTGTTTGAAAGATTTAGTTGAATCACTTAGTTAAGAAATCATTTTTTTTCTTGAAGATTTATATTGCTAGTTGAAAATTCATCTATTTGGTTGCAAGTTGAACTATTTTGTTCAAAAATTATATTTTTTAATTGATAATTCAACTACTTTGCTAAGAGTTAAACTACATTATTAATCATTAATTTTTTTGATCGACGACTTGTATCTTTGGTTGAAAATTTTACACCCTGTTTAACTCTACTAGCAATAACTAGCAAAACATTTCTGGAACCTAAAAATTACGCACAGTAAGAGGGGAAGGGGTAGAAATATTTAGTTACGCTTTGTTAGCGTTATGTAATTTAAGTACGGTCCCTCAATGAATTTGGTCATGGTAAATTACTTTTATGTATGCGCCCACCCTACTTTCGCATGAAACAAAAAAATGTAGATGCTTTCACATAGAATAGTGACACTTAAGAGTGTAAATCGAGGGAATTGGACGGTGATGGGTTTGTATAGATTTCTAATTGACAGGATAGAATCTCCTTTGTTCTCTAATTGATTGGCGTGTAACTAAAAAAAAACCAGTCGGGAACTAAAGACACACCAAGATAAATACCTAGGATCGGGCATTTGATTTTGCCCTGGACCAGGCCCCGGTCCTGGACCCGGCCCAGGCCCAGGTCCGACAGGCGGCGGCCTTGGAAGCATAACGACCTCATCTTCCTTGCTTCGCGGCTCTTCCTTGACTCGAACCTCCCCCGTATCGATAGGCGCAGATCCATTTCTAAGAGGCGATCTTTCTCGTCCCATGGCCGCATGCTGACGATTCTTCATCATCATCCTCTCCCGCTCCATTTCTCGCCTCTCCATCTCTCTCCTCTCCTTTTCTCTTCTATCCCTTTCCCGCTCGGCAGCTTCCTGTTTTCTCTTCTCTTCCTTCTCACGTTCCCGTCTCTCCTTTTCCCGCTGCTCCTCTCTTTCTCTTTCCCGTCGAACCCTTTCCCTTTCACGCTCCCTTTCCCGTTCTCGTTCCCGTTCTCGTTCGCGTTCTCTTTCCCGCTCTCGTTCCTCAAATTCCGCCCTTCTGTCGATGGTTGGCATTTCCGGTTTTATTGCCCAGGAAACTGTCGTGGGGGGGAAACCAGAAGGAGCTCGCTGTAGTCTGAAAATTGAAAGGAAATTTTAGAACTCTGGAAGCAGTTTGGATTCCAGGGATAGGTAAATAATAACTTACCCTCTCCATGGATCGTGAACTGATCCCAATCCACCCATGGGAGGCATTTCTCTCGAGGGAGGGAAGCCAGAGAATCCTGGAAAGTTGGGATTCGTCGTGCCGAAAGTCGAGGGGTATCTACCGAATGGAGACATTCCAGTTCCTGTAAAAACAATCAGATGCAAACAAGGTGAAATAAATTTGGCTCCAGGCGGATTTAGAATCGTCTCAACAAATCAACTATTGTTCACTTTTTGATACTTTAAGTACAGTTTAATTTTTAAAATAAATAATTTATACTGAATGATATCACAATTAAAGAAGAGCAAAATTCAGCTTCCCAATAAAAAAAATTTAATTAATTTAAAAAATACGAAGTTTCAAGAAAATAGTTCAATTTTCAACCTATATGAACAATTTTAAACTAAAATAATAAATCTTAACTGGAATAGTTAAAATTACGAAAAATGGACGTTCAGATTGTGATAAATTTGGACTTGGAACAGGGATTATTTTCAATTCCTTTCTTCAAAATCCGAATTATAAATCTTTAAGAAATGTTCCGCTCAATGTTAAAAATTCCCTGTTCCAAGTGAAATTATATTTCTGTACGGAAACGCCCTGTCCGAAAATAAAAACGATAACTAATTTCAAAAATTCCCTGTTCCAAGTTAGGATAACTGAGGGATAAGAAAATAAAACGTGATAAATATATTTTTTGAAGAAATTGAAAGAATGATTGTTTCGGTATATTTGAAATATACTTATATTAATTAAATTATAAAATTATCAATTAATAAATGATGATTTAATTAGAGTAAACTGAGATAATCTGAAAAATCTTCTATCAGGATGGCCACTATTTTTCAAATTTTCGTTTCCCGGCTTTCTCCCGGTAAATATTCGTGCTTTGCGTCTGATAAAGAAAAATGCAAAGATGCATTTTATTATAGACTAGAAGTAACTACAAGCCCGTAAATAACGCGTTCTCGTTTCTGGATTTTTATTTCCTAACATGAAAAATATGTAAATTTAGAAACCATTTATAAAACCAATTTTTTAATATTTTGTTTAAAAATGTTTGAACAATAATGAATACTTTCGAATTAAAAGACTTATACAATTAAAAATATTGAACGATTTCGGACAATTTATTCAGACAAAGGAATTAAATTGTACAATTTCTAAATCGAAGCACTGCAACTCTATTTGGAATTGAAGAATCGTGAAATTAAAAGTTCTCAGAATACACATGTAGAAAATAGGACAATGTCAAAACCTTACAAATTGCATATTTTAAGATTAGGTCATTTAAAATTCAGAGGAATTGAAAATGTATTATTTACACTTAAGTGTTCAAAAATCAGTAATTAAAAATTGCAAACTTTTAATTTAGAACAATTCTAAATTCAAAGCTTTAAGATTTGACAATTTGACATTAAAGCTAATAAGACAAATTTTTATAAAATCAAAGAGAAAACAGAATTATACTAAACAAACTTTTAAAGTAAATGGTAATATTAAATGGGAAATATTACAAATGAAAAAAATTCTACTCCAGAACCACGCATCTTAAACGAATGTGAACTTCATTTAAAACTGACAAAATTTATAGTCACCAAAAATTGCGATATTAAATCTTATTTTTATTTAATCAAACCCTTCATTTCAAGTAAAATAAATCACCGAAGAACTAATAAAGCCAATCAAAATATTATTCAATTTGAAATGATTGATTTCTTTAAATCTTCAACTAAATGTTGGAGAATTTTATATTAATACATTGAAAATTCGAAGAAATAATACAATTTTAAGCTTTTTTAATATGAAGTTTTGGAATTATTATTCGCGAAATAGTCTTGTCATTTGGAATAATTATTTGGATTTGAAACTAAAATACTGTAAAATTGTAAATTTAAAACCTTCAAGAATTAATCTAAAAATTAATTTAATAAAAAGCTCACGTTTCAAGGCCTCAGATTAATTTATTTTGGAATAGCGCATTTCACGCCACAATTTTAAATTAAAATTATAGGACTTGTTTTTACTAAAAAATGTAGTTTCTGTCAACAAAAGATCACTGTCATTTTCACCGTTCAAACTTACAGAATTTTAGGTATTGCGAGAAACAATATGAAGCCTTTAAATTTTAATTATTCTAAACATTTTGAAAATTATATGCTTTCTAATTGAGAACTTCAAAAAATAATTACAAAACGCATAAATTATGAAATACGGGAAATCTCCCGGTGTAATATTTCTCTCTCGGCTTTATCCCCCCCCCCCCCTCGGGGCGCTACCCTGGCGCCTCTAGATACTGTAGAAATCACTTTTCTAAATTGACTAAAATTATTGAAGTAATGTAAACTTGAAGTTTTCTGCGATCGGAAGTAAATTTCCGGTTTTCTAGTTAAATTCCCCGTTTCACGGTCAAGTATATGATATATCCGAACATACCTAAATGTGAGGATGTTTGCGAGAGGAAGGCAACAGGATGAGGCTGAGGTGGTGGTGGATGAGTCTGTGGCATATTTGTGGGTAGAGACATCGGGGTGCTGAGCCCCAGACCAGCTGTAGGTCCCCCGGCAAACAGATGTCCTGGTGGTCTGAGAAGTTCCGTTTTTGTGTTGGCCGCACTGCTCGCCTTCGCTTCCGCACGTTGCTTCTGCTGATGATGGTAGATCTCCCACGCTATCCGGGCATGCATAGCATTCCACTTTCCCGTCTTCTGCAATGCGAATTCAACGTTCGAGAACTGTTTCGCTCGAAAGTCCTGATTGTTTCGTACATTTGGATTGGGCATCTTTCAAGAAAAGAAAAGCAAAGCTACTTGTAATTAAACAGAACGAGTGGCAGGATTAAAAAAGACTGCTTGGTATTTTTGCCTCTTTTTTAACGAACTGCGCGACACCCAGGTCGAAATTTTCACTCTACCTTTGGAGGAAACGACGAAAGATGATTATGCGAGACAAATGGTCCAGGAGGCCCACTTCCAGGATGAAGAAGTCCAGTGTTGAATCCAGAGAAGCCAGTGAGGTTGAGACTCCCGCGAAAAAATTGCGAGTCAACTGCTCCCAACTTTGGAATGTCCTGAAATAATTGAACCAAGTTTAGTAAAGAGTTGAGACTGTTTTGAGAATTTTTTCAGGTGTTTAAAATAGTCAGTGTGTTCAGCGATTCCTAGAAACAAAATGCAAAGCCTTTTCCAGGTTTTTTTTTTTACATGAAATAATCAAATAACCGTTTAACCTAAAAAACATAAGTCGTCTTTGTGAAATATTTGGGAATATTTTTAAATCTTTGAAATTTTTGGAATCTTTGTGAATTTTTTTAATTTTTTGATAACTGTGTGAATTCCTTAAAATCTTTTAAAGTATTTACAATCTTTGTGAAATCTTTGAAACGTTTGTGAAATTGGTTGAAATCTTTATGAAATTTTTTGTTAATATTTGCGAAACCTTTCTTTTATCTTTGTTTGTAAAAACTTTTGTGTTCATTTGAAAACATTAAATCATTTGAAATATTTTGCAAATGTTTAGAACCTTTCAAATGTGCTGAAATCTTTGATATCATTTCACATTTAAAAAATTTTTGAAATCTTTTTAAATACTTATGGATTGTTTGAAATATTTGTGAAATGTTTCTCAAATCTTTTGTATTCGTTTCAAATCATTGTAATATTGGAAAACTTTGTGAAATCTTTTGAAATATTCTTTAAATTTTGAAACTATTTAAAATCTTTGAGATTATTTGAAATTACATACATAAAATCTTTGAAATGTTTGAAAAACTTTGAAATATTTGTGAAATTTTCTTAAATCTTCTGTATACATTCGAAATTACTAAAATATTGGAAATCTTTTGCAATCTTCTACAAAAATTTAAAACCATTTCAAATCTTTTAAATGTTTTGAAATCTTAAGAATCTGATTCACTATTCCCTTTTTAAATCTAATAAAACCCTTGAAATCTTCTGAAAGTTTAAAATACCTTCTGAACAAGTTTTACCTCATTAAAATATTTGAAATCCTTGAAATCTTTGTGAAATGTTTTGAAATATTTGTGTAATGTTCGAAATCTATGTAAAATCTTTTCAAATATTCTAAACAAAATTAAAGTCGTTTGTATTAATTTAAAAAGATTATGAAATCTTTATGAAATGTTTTGTAATATTTGTGAAAGGTTCGAATACTTCGCGAAATCTTTTAAACTTTGAAACCGTTTAAAATCTTTTAAATTTGTCTAAATCTTTGAAAATTGGTGTAACCCTTTTCGAAATCTTCAAATTCGAAATCTTTATGAAATCTTTTGTATTGATTTGAAATTTAAAAAAATTTTTAATTTTTTTATGAAATTTGTATGAAATATTTGTAAAACCTTTGAAATCTTTTGTGTTCGTTTAAAATCATTGAAATCTTTTGTAATCTCAAATTTACTTAAACTTTTTGAAATTGTTTAAATAAAAAAATATTTGAAATCTTTGTGAAACATTTTGCAATCTCTTAAAACATTTTTAAACAATTTAATATCTTTGACATTTCTTTAAATCTTTGACATCAACAAAAATTGACATTTTAAACTACTTAAAATCCTTGAAATGTTTTGAAAGTTTTGAAATCTTTACAAGATATTAGAAATTTTTAAACTCTTGTCTACACGCCTTTTTCAAATCCTTCAATCCTTTTTAAGTCTTTGAAATCCATGAGCTCTTTTGAATATGTTCAAAATCCTTTTGAATATTATAAAACCTTTGAAATATTTTGAAACATTTATAATTATTATGTAAATTTTTGAAGTCCGATGTATACTCAAAAACCGAGTGCTCAACCCTTCGAAAACTGGTTTAAAAGCAAAAAAAAAAAACTTAAATTCAAGGTTCTCGTGAGAAATTCAAGGATAAATCCAGGTTTTTGAAGTCGCTGCGCAACATGATTAAAAAAATTGATAGACTCAGATACTTACAATTGAGGGTGGATAGAGACTCGTGGGTGCATTTTGAGGATGCAAAGATGACGAGTGCTGATGCACATGCGTGTGTTCATGCTGATGATGATGCATTTCTGTTCGGATGTACAGCGGTGGTCCAAGATTACCCACATCCACACCTATATTTCGATTCTGCGGTGCCAGGAATCTGTTCTCAAGGTCTCTTCTCAACAGGTCTGCCTGACCTGCAACGTGAGTCACCCCTTGTTCCGATTAGAATAAGCTCCTTTGCTGAATCTCAAATTTAAAATGACAACATCATAATCAAAGAACTTTACTTACTTGTTTGGAAGAGCGATTCAGCGGAGAACGGATTCGGATTGGATGTGGGCGGAGGAAGCGAAGACATGGAGGTGTGAGAACTCGCATTTGAAACTGGCGGTGGCAGTGGAGTTGCAAACATAGGCGGTGGAAAAGTATGCAAGCCTAGCGGCACCGGTGGTGGAGTTGGCCTCGGAACTGATGTATTTGTTGCCGGAGACATTTGAGGAGCTGAGCTGCTGCTGTAACGGAAAAGTAAAGACAAACAAAATTGTAGTATTCCAATGAGAGTCCACCAGTAAAAGACGAAGCCGAGCGTTTTATAAACGAAACCACGGTCATCAAAATGAAAAAAACAAGGCGAAATTGAAATACCTATACCTGATCCACCCTTGAGCCTTGGAGTAAGCAGGTAGACTAGAATTGGCTGGGGAGGATTGGCTATTTGGCACACTAACAGGCGTTATGCTCCCGCGACTTAAGCTGCTCACGTTGCTGCTGTAACGAGGATCATTTTTTATTGCTAGAGTTCGCTACAAAATATTTTCTTATCAGGGTGTCTATTCAAATCCTGGAAAGAAATTCCCTGACAATTTCAAGTTTTTTCCAAGTATTTAAAGTTTTCTTCCAGATATAATACTAGTTAAATAATACTAAAAACATTATTACTCATTTCTTGAATTTGTCCCTAGAGTCCATGAATTTGATCAATAATTCAAACAAATTTTCATTTTTAAGTTTAAAATATTGCACTTTTAACAAGAGAGATTAATTTTTTACCAAAAATTTGAATTTTCTACCCAAAAGATTAATTTTTTCCAAAAAAGACGATTTTTTCAGGAAAATACATACATTCTCAGCCAAATTGTTGAATTTTCATTTGTGAAAGTTCAGTTTTCAACCATATAACAGTACCATGTAACATATTTAACTAGAATGATGGATCTTTAACTACAATAAACGGAATTTTAACTAAAAAAAAGAAGAATTTTTAGCAAAAGGGTTTAACTGTGAACCAAGTACTTTAATTTTCAAAACAAAAAATGAATTTTCAAACCGAAAGATTTAGTTTCTACCAAGAAATACGATTATTAAAAAAATACATAAATTATCAATGGAATAGTTAAACTTTTAACTAAGAAAAACAATAATTTTTTACCAAAAATTTGAATTTTCTACCCAACAGAATAATTTTTTCCAAAAAAGACGATTTTTTCAGGAAAATACATACATTCTCAGCCAAATTATTGAATTTTCATTTGTGAAAGTTCAGTTTTCAACCAAACATATAACAGTACCATGTAACATATTTAACTAGAATGATGAATCTTTAACTACAATAAACGGAATTTTAACTAAAAAAAAAAAGAATTTTTAGCAAAAGGGTTTAACTGTCAACCAAGTACTTTAATTTTCAAAACAAAAAATGAATTTTCAAACCGAAAGATTTAGTTTCTACCAAGAAATACGATTATTAGAAAAATACATAAATTATCAATGGAATAGTTAAACTTTTAACTAAGAAAAACAAATTTCCAAACATATAGTTAAATCTCAAGACAAAAAGATAAATTCTTGACTAAAAGAATTAATGTTTTACTGGAATAGTTCAGTCTTCAACCAAAAAGAGAGTTTTCAACAACAAAGATAAATTTTAAACGAAGAAAATTAATTTATGCAAAGCAAGACAAATTTCTAATAAAATTCATCAATTTTCAAATAAAAAAGATAAATTGTGAACCAAAACTTTAATCGTTAAATTTTCAGTTTACAAGAAAAATATTTTTAA
>JAAAKG020040450.1:0-19039 GCA_010014905.2 Druon quercuslanigerum
GTAGAATCGAAGATAGTTTAGTTGCATATTTATGTACAAAAAATGAACAATTATTTATATTTTGCAATTTTTTCAACGGCAATCTGCTACGATTGTTTTTTCCCTTACTTGTTCAACGTCAAACCCAGAGGACTCGAATTTTCTCGTCGATAGTAATGTTAACTAATGACACGTATGTTTCCAGCTGCCCCTAGAGGACCAAAAAAACTTCTGCGCAGCTGTAGGTGCCATAGAATACTACTGCGCATCTAGATATGGTCCCATACATGAACCTATATAGGATCCTATATAGAATCCTATGTCATTTCCTATAGGTGAAACGCATAGGTCTCTATGTAAGATCCTATATAGGATCCTATGCAGGTTCCTGTATAGGAACCTATGTAGGTTCCTATATAGGAATTTTCAATAGGGAATGATTTCGTCCGTGGGAAGTTTAAACAAAAATAAATTATTTTTAATTTTTTGTGAATAATGGGCCCATCCATAAATGACGTAACAGTTTTTTCGGGAGGAGGTATGGGAAAATGTTAATATTTTTTACATTTATAGGAAATCCATTTATCCAAAATTATAATATATAGGGTGGGCCATTGTAGTTCATCCACTCCAAAATCTCCGGAAATAAGCGGTATGCAAAAAAATGGTTCAGAAGATCACATTGATTGTTTTAAATGGGAACCCCTATTTTTGTCAAAGTCTGGAGTTTGTGGGTTTGGTTTCGGGTGTATTAGTTGAAGAAAAGAAACACTTTGACCTTCGAATCACCTTACAAGTTGGCCTAAAGGTTAAGGTGATCAAGTTTGTCGGTCCCAAATCCACCCTAGCTTTGCGTTGCCAAACGTGTTAAAGGAATAAAACAAAAAAATCATGTTCTGCATGATTTTTGAAATTTGACCTCGATTTAACCTTTATTTTGCTTCGAGAAAATTGACTCTAACTATCATTTCGGACGTAAAATTTCCTAATCTTTCAGAACCTAATGTCAAAAATAGCGGCTTCCATTTTAAAAAATCAATGTGATCTTCAAATAACCTTGAAAATTAATCTCAAGGTCAAACACGATTTTTCAAAAGGATGGCCCCATTGTCCTGAGCAACTTTTGACTGTACAATTTTTTTGTATACCGCTAATTTCCGGAGATTTTGGGGTGGATAGATTAAAATGGTCCACCCTGTATATAATGTTAAATGTTAGCAAATTGACAATAGAAGGTAATAATAATGTTATAAGGACTTTATATTGGTATAATTATATTAGAATTGTTCTCCATCATTCTGTAAAAAAATATCCATAAATTAGAATCCACAGTTTTTTAGTTACTACCACCCGCAAAATCATGCAACATTTTTTTGATTTCTTTAGATTAAGCTAACATGAAATATTTTCAAATATTCCAAGGTATTTAAGAGGATTTTCAAGACTTGACAATATTTCAAAGGATTTTGAAAGAATTTTGACGGATTTCACGGAATTTACAAAATTTTAAACGATTTCAGTAATTTTAAGGATTTTAAAAGCTTTCAATGACATTCAATATTTAAGAAATATCATCAGATTTCATGTGACTTCACGGATTTCAAGGGATTTTATAATATTTTAATGAAATTTTAATTTGCAAAAAGTCCTTAAATATTGTTGAAGTTTATCGGGCTTTGCACTATTTAATCAATTGGCCCATAGATTTAGTGTTCTAGTCTACTATATGTGGTAGTAATTACAAAAATCGTCATTAACTTTTTTATGAAAATTTTTCTCTAGATGGAACTTTTTTTGTATTTTTTTTTTTTTCGAGGAGTGTATGAGTTATACCTTTTTTAAATGTTTCAGATTGTTTTCATTTTCTTTCTTTTCATTTGAACAACTTCTAATTATTTGATAATTCGGTTGTCTCTAAATTGTATTTAAAAAGACATGTTTGAACAAATTGGAAAAAATTACGTAACATAGGAGGGGGGGGGGCGGGACAAAATCACTTTGTTCCAACTTTTTAGATGGGGAAGGGGAGGAGTAAAAAATTTGCAAAAAATGTGTTATGTAATTTATGCATGATCTTTTCTGACCTTCCTTTCCTTTTTCCTCTGAAATAGAAAAGAAAATACAGAGATTTTCTATCAGTACTGAAACCTAACAAAGTTTCTAAAGATAGGAAATAAATTTACCTTCCGAAGAAATGTTGGTCCTACGGTATTCTATTTTGAAGTTTTCAATGAGATTGCTATTGAACTTGGATTTTTCGGAGCGGTCGCAGGAGTTTCGATGCCTGCCATTGTACTGTCTACGATTCTTTCTGCTTGGAGAACGCCTTCTTTGACCGCTTCTCGTGGAATCTAAATAGTTGTTACCCGACCTGACACATTTTGGTTTTCGATTTTTCACCCAACTGTCGCGTAACGGTCGACCTTGGGGAGTTACACACCAGCAATACCCCGTTTCTTCATGACACTGCATCGGTGCGTACGTACCATCAGGTCGACAAATCAGACGATTACCATTACGCTCCGTTGTTCTTGCTGTGAAACACGATGGCGATTCTGAAAAAATGGATATTAATAATTAATAAGTTCTTCACGAAAAACTGTCATGAGCAAATTAGCTTTTGACATTCGTTAACACCCAAAATAAAATTACTAATTATTTTAAACTAGCCAAAATAGCTACAGAGTGAATATCATAAGATTTTAATATCAATCTTAATAGAACGAATTAGAAGCAAGGAAATAGCTTAAATTAATTTGGAATGTTTACAGTTAAAAATCATTAAATGTTGAATATCTCTTTAAAAAAGTTATATCTTGAGGATTTGCAATTAAAGACTCTTCAATTTTTAATGTGTATAATTTAAAATGAATGAATATTTTTTTAATAGTTCCTTTTTTTATATTTACAATAGAGAACTCTTCAACTTTAAAGATGTACAAAATTAATTTTATGTTTGGATGATTTTGAAGATCAAAAGTCAAGAGTTTTCTATTCAGAAGCTTATAAATTGAAGCTAATGTAAATCATTATAACTAGAGGATTCTTAATTCTAAAAAAAATTAAAATCTCATCAAATAAAAAAAATGTACAATCAAAAATTGTACAATTTTACAAATTAAAATTGAAAATTCTTGAAAATATAGAATTACAAATCATATAATTTTCCATATTTATATTTTACAAGTATATAATTTATGTTTCTTTCAAATAGTTCATATTTATAACATTTAAGATTGAACACTCTACATTTTTAAAGATATACAAATAAAAATTCTTAAAATTGATATGACTTTTAAGATAAAAAGTCAAGAGTTTTCAATTCTAAACCTTCCAAATTGGAGCAATTTCAAATGTAAATCATAAAAATTACAAAATTATTACTTGTAAAATTTAAAACTTGTAACACTTTATTTGTGAATTTTCAAAATTTTTAAATTTTCAATTTCCAAGATTTAAAATTCAAAGTTCTACGATTTTGAAAAGTAGTAATTAAAAACTCTTAAACTTTTAAAATATAGAAAAATTTAATAATATATCAAATTAAAAATTATTCAATTTTTAAACTTTATGTTTTAAAGTTATGTAATTTTTAAAAAAAATTTTGTTTAGAATAGATCAGTTTAGAAGATTTAAAATTAGAAATTCATTAATTATTATTATATTTATAGTTTAAAATGATGTAAATTTGAACTTTTTTTTATATTGAGTAGAATTTTGTAGAGTTATAATCGTAAATTCTTCCATTTAAAATATTTTAAATGTTAAAATTTAAGCCGTTGAAGCTGAAGAATTCATTTTCAAAGCCTCAAAAATTAAACTATCTTAGAATTGACAAATTTTAAGCCTATTTGAAAATAAGATAACGCAGAAAAAACGTGTAAAACTAAGAGAAAAAAGCTCCTTAACTTGTGGATTTTCTAAAAGCTAGATTTTGGCAAAAGGTTTAAGAATTATCGATCTTCTTAAAATTTGGTTCAATAAAAAAAATATCAGTTATCAATTTTGTTGGCATCTACTAAAAATTGTAAACATGACATTAAAATTTCCATTGCTTTTATGAGAAGCTTCTGTTGAACCGCGTCATAGAAAAGAAAGCTACATAAAGAAATAATTGGAGAACTAAAATTCTCTCTTCACTTAAGAATTTTTTGGAATGCGGTAAAGAGACCTTCAATGAGGAGAAAGTAAACAAATGCATTTAAAGATTACTATTATTAATTACTACCATAACTTAAGAAAAGGCCAGAATATAATGTAAAATCAATGGCATTCGACTGAATTATATACGTGAGTTCTTTTTTTCAAAATTCTTGCTATATTTACACAACTAAATAAAAATAAAATATGACGGTTGTTTGTTATAAATTTCGCTAAGTGAAAATATTGCGTGCGTTATCATTTTGATTCTTCAAAGTAACTTTCACAATTATTCAGGGATATATAATAAAAATTGTAATTTATTGCACAGTTAATTTAAAAAATAATTTTTAATTTCAATTTCCTTCAACCTACAATTTTTACATTTTAAATGGTTACAAAATCTAATTATTTAAAAATTTTGAACGCTCCTAACTCTCAAGTTGCTCAACAGTTCAGATTTGGAATTCGAAATTGTAAAAGTTTTGATGATTTAAATTTGAAAGGAGTAGTGGTGCCAAATAAGGTTTAAACTTTAGAATCCGGGTCCAGGCAACGGATTTTTATGAAACTTTTTGAATTATATAGATAAGAGTATTATATAAAAGTAAGTTAAACTACCAGAAATCCGTGCTATTTTCAAAATAACAATTTTGCTCACCAAAAAAAGGCGATAAGCTTCAATAAATTAAAGACAATAAGTTTAAGAGCTGCAATAATACTTTTGAATAATTGAATTTGAAATTATTCGATACAAAGTATTATACGAAATTGTCTTAAGGCTCTTTTACACATTCCGTCAATAGTTCGTCGACCGACCAACATATCGAAATATCCATTCACACCTCCGGAAACTTCAGTGAAATCTAGTAATATTTTCTTAATCTTCCAGTGAGTTTCAAAAAATAACTAAAATATTACTAGATTTAATACGTTGGTCGATCGACGACCAAATACGTAAGGTGTAAAAGAGCCTTTATATTTCTCATAAAGATATTGAAACCGTTTTTCCCTATTTAATTCGTATGTTGTTTGTGTCAAATTTGACATACGATGATTTTGTGAAGATGGAATGATTGCTCCAGAGTATGATCAGTGACCCGCGTCGGAGCGTTCTCGTGGAAGGTGTGTTCCTTAAACAAGCTTATTCTAAAAGGGATTTGGCGTGATGCTATAATAATAAGTTGTAATATATTAGAAGATTGACATACCACGACAGGGCCCAGTGTGTTTTATGAGAATGGAGGATGCTCCCTGGCATTGCCTAGAAATGACTTCACACTGATTTGGATAAGTGACACCGTCGCTTGCGCACACAGGCACATTTTTCTCGCTGATGCCCATTGTGCACTCTTGTATTTTTTTTGTACAGTCTCCCTGCAAATAAAAATCTGTTACAATTTACCATTCATATCGCAAATCGCTAACTTAATCTATGTCATATAGAAAGACCACAAAGCTATAAGTTAAAATGCAATGAGCGAAGAGATAATTGTCACTCAAGCATAAGACAAGTCTTATTTTAGAAATTACAAAAATATTGTAGAAATCGTATTAGAAAAAATAAAAAGAAGAAATTATCAAAAATTATTTATAATAATCTTCAAATTCATTGATTCCCTTGGTTCACATTCAAGCTTCCATGTTCCCGCTCACTTATCGCGTGCTTTTGTCTCTTGATTTTTTTTACCGCCTAGTTTGACAGTTTATTTGACGTCAGTTTGAAACAATAATTTATATCTCGTAGTTCGCTACTTTTGCTAGTATTTAATCATTTGATCTGAAATAAATGACTATACAGGGTGATTTTTTTTAACTTGAAACTTTCAAATATCTCGAAAAATAGGCATTTTATGAAAAAATGTTATGAATCAAAATTTAATCACTCTGAGGAGTGCATATACTGATGTTGAAATCAGTTCCCCCACACCGCCTCTTGGAGGTAGGGGTGGTGGCAAGTTTGAAATCTTAAATGGGAACCCCTATTTTTTATTGCATAGTCAGATTCTTTGGATAAAAATGCGTATGATTTGTCTGAAACATTTATCTCGTTTCGCGATAGATGGCGCTGTAATCGACGAAATTCAATTTTTCTTTATTTTACGGTTACTGAGAATTCACGCTTACGATTCTGCAGTACTCGAAATTAGTCTTAGGACAAACTACTACTTTTAGCGTAACCCAGGAACAACTACAACGTATTTCTGAGCTCAAGTCTTCAAGCAAGATTGGTAGTTTATTTTCCAAAATGTCTTGATATTTTGGACCATTTAAGCTGCCTTCGATAATCTGGGGACCGATCAGTTTGTTGCTAATTATTCCGCACCACACGTTGACAGTCCATGGACGCTGGTGTTCGACTTCACGAAGCCACTGCGGATTTGCAATACTCCAGTAATGCATATTGTGTCGATTAACTATTCCATGGTTCGTAAAAGACGACTCGTCAGAGAATAATGCATAACGAAAAATGTTGGGATCTTGTTGTATTTGTTCACGTGCCCACTGACATAGAGCTATCCGATTTTGGAAATCAACGCCATGAAGTTCTTGATGATATGGATGAAATTTATTACGTTTCAAAATTTTCCAAACACTGCTCTGGGACATTCCGAAATCACGAGCAATTTTCTCCAGTGACTGTTGTTCTACGGGTCTTTTTCTTAGGTTGAAAACTTCCATCGGTATTAAATTCTGTAATACTACGATAAAATGAAGCACGTGACACAATTCTATTTGAAAAACGCTGAGAGTAGAGAATGACAGCATTATCAAGATTTTTTCCAGCTTCTCCATACACTAGAAACATTTCATTTTTTTCTCGTATAGTTAGATACTCCATTGTAAAGTAGTATTCGGAATAATTTTTGATCTCACTAAAATGAGTTTTGTCTTAAATGTATTTTTTCTAATTTACTGTATTTAAGGAAAGGAAAAAGTAAAAACTTTCATAATGTTTCGATAGCCACCGCTGACCTTAATCTACAATAATGCCAGAGCTAAAATTTAGGAATATTCAGGAAACACTGTTAATGTAAACGTATTACTAATAATTACTTCTAAAGAACAGACATACGCTTTGGCATGTTTTTCGAAATAATAATTACCAAAAAGATCCGAAGCTCTATTGCCCTTATTTTTAACCGACTTCAAAAAGAATGAGCTTCTACCTATGTTCGTAGCGATGTATTTTTTTTATGTACAAGTTTTTATTGCACTCGTTCGAAGATTATGTAGCGATTTGAAAAATGCTTTTTTTCTGTGGTCAGTGATGTCAAAATGAAAATGGTGTATTTTTTATTGCTAATGTATTGCAGAATCGTAAGCGTGCATTCTCAGTAACAGGAAAACGAAGAAAAATTTAATTTCGTCGAGAACAGTGTCATCTGTTGCGAAACGAGAAAAATGTTTCAGGCAAATCATACGCATTTTTATCCAAAGAATTCGAATATGCAAAAAAAAAAAAAATAGGGGCGGTGTGGGGGAACCGATTTTAACATCAGTGTATGTACTCCTCAGAGTGATTAAATTTTGATTCATAACATTTTCTCATAGAGTGCCTATTTTTCGAGATATTTGAAAGTTTCCAGTTTAAAAAATCACCCGGTATATAAAAAATAAAAAAGAGCAAAAGATAACATCAGGGGATTTCTGAAATGCTTTCATATTTTTTGTTTTCTGTGGATATCTAAGAAAATGTAATTAGTTTCATATATATATATATATATGTAAATCTTTACATATTATTTTGTGGTCTATAGTTTTTGGCAGAAGAGATTTTAGAATACATATTAGATAAAACGAAGACTTTATTGGAAATCATTAATAGACCACAAAGTATTATAATTACCATAAATTCTCTAGAGAATAAATATATGTATTTCTGGTGTTAAGTGTTGATCGTAAATATCGAAACCTAAACATTTTTGGTTGCATATCTATCCAAAAAACCTTACACTATTTCACCGGAATCCCAGTGTGGTCTGATTCGCTGGAATGTAGGGTCTTCTGTTTTAAAAATAGATCATCTGCCAGTTCAATTTGAATCTTTTAATCCTATAACTGAGAGAATCAAGATCACTCTAACTTTCGGATTATTATACTGGTTTATTAGCATTTTACATTTCTAAATCTAATTCTAATTAAAGAATCTGATTTTCGATTATCTCACTGTCTAAAAGTGAACGACCTACCTTCCAGAGTCAACAGAACTTGTTCGTTAACAGTGACAATTTCTCAATGTAACTCCTTTCCAAAGTTAAACATTTTTCTAAATTAAAAACGAATATACAGGGTGATTTTTTTAACTTGAAACTTTCAAATATCTCGAAAAATAGGCACTCTATGAAAAAATGTTATGAATTAAAATTTAACCACTCTGAGGAGTACATACACTGATGTTAAAATCGGTTCCCCCACACCGCCCCTGGTGTGGGAGTGGGGGCAAGTTCAAAATCAAACTGAGAAAGTTTAAACGGGAAAGTTTTTAAACTTAAGAGCTTTAAAATAAATAGGGTTTTTATAGTTATAATTGTTTCAATGTTTTAATTTTTTTATGTGTTCAAACTGGAATACTTAATTTGTTTAAATGTTTTAACTTAAATGCTTTTCAATAAAAAACGCTTCTAATGTAAGTATTATTCACAATAAATAAAGCTTTAAAATTTGGAATGATTCTCACAATTATATTTATTAAAATTTCAGAAGTTTTTTAACCAATTAGAGGGTTCAGCTTAGCATTAATACATGCTTAAATGGTAAGTTATAAGTTTTGTATTGTTGCACGCTAAAAGATAAAATATTTGATTATTAAAAAAAATCTTGTAAAATTACCGTAATAAATAAATTTTCTGAAATTAGTGCTTTTAAGGCCATAGCCATAAAAAACTTCGGGGGGGGGATATGCAACGGCATAAATGAGAGTATATGAATTCAAAGCTTTGGTACACTCTTTTAGTGTCCTCAACTAAAGGTCAATTTGGTTAACCAGATATTTTAGATAAAACTTCAAATAGTGAGCGCATTTTGTAAATTTTTGAGACCACTTTTTTCAAAATTTAAAAATTCTCTGTACGGATATTTATAGTATTCAAAAAGCCTAAAAATTTATCCTAATGATTTTGTTTTTACAAAAACAAAAATTACCAGGGATATAGCATTTACGAAATTCCAAAAAACATGCAAATGAACATTTTAAGCCAAAAAACGCACGATATGAAAAAATTCAAGGGAACAAAAATGTTGCTTTTTGAATGCCCTACAAGATTATCATTAAAACTTTTTCAACTTTCTTAAAAAATCGAAAATTCAAATTTTGACGACATAAAAAATATTGGAAAATCCAAAAATTACACTTTTTCGCTCAAACTATGCAAAATACGGTAAAAGATGATTAGACAAAAATGTTGCATTTGAAAAAGATCTACAAACGCTGCGTGGGCACATTCTTAGTACAACTTTTGTATTTTAATTTTTTTGTTTGTTTCGTGTGGAAGGTTTCAAAAAATCTAGTTCTGTATGTTTTTAATGCTATTTTTTACGAATAAACCATAAATAGAACTATCAAAAAATGATTCGTGATAAATTAATTCATTTTTACATTCTCATCAGAGAAGTTCAATAAATATAATAAAATATTTTAATATTATAATATATAAATAAAATAAAAACAGATTTTTTAGAGCACAAAGGTTCCTATTGAAGCACTTTAGAATGTATTTTTACCTATCATTTTATATCAATCTATTTTTTTGGGTATTTCTAAATTCAAGATTTCAATTTATTCGTTAAGGAAAATTTTCTCCTTATATTGCAGCTGAAATTATGTGCATATTATCCTAGGAAAGCAATGTTTAGGGGGCGCTTCCAGACGAATAATTGCATCGAAATTATAAGTTTTCATATTTTAGCCACGACAATATCTCAAAAAAATTTTGTTGTTTCGCAAAACTTAAGGGTTATTTCTCAATAAATAACAAATAACTTTTAGAGGCCAAAAAATTGTTTAACTTTAAATTCGTATTCTTTTGAAATTTTAAATTAAGAATAGTATATTGAGCAACGAGTGCAGAAAGTCGCCGATTGCCCATGGGCCCGCGGGATTGGGCGCACGAGTGGGCAATTGGTGGCCCGCACGAGTTACTCATACTATTTTTTGTTGTAAGTGCGTAAAAGGGGCGTGCTGGGGGCGGGCAACGGGGGGTTCGGGGGGCCCGTCTGAATAAATGATCTACAAAGAGTAAATAGAAAGTAATTCAATCAATAACAGAAAAATGATGTAAATATTTTTGTATTTTTCGTTATTTTTTAAAGTTCTCAAATCATAAATCGGCTACATGTTGCCATGTACTTGATTTTTGATTTTTCAGGAAGTAGGTTTTCAGTGACTTCTTTGCCACTTTTTACAAGTTCTGGAGGAGTGCGTTCACCTTCACTGTCATATTGAGTATCAGGAATAATCACGTTTTTTGTATAATCACTCATTGTTCTCTTTTTTTCACATTGCACAATTGCAGCAGGAAAACATCTACTGTTATATAATAGGTTATGTAGCTATTGAAAACAACAGAGACTCGGGATTCCCCGAGTTTCTGCTTATTCTTTTGAATACCAATAGGTGGCGGCAGCGTCGATTGGCATGAAGAAATATATTTTTTGCGTGAAAAAATAATCAAGGACATATATCAGACGTACTATTAGCACACTCCAATAATGATTTGGTGGGGAATTTAGCATTTCGCGGGTGCTAAGCAGACGTGCAAAGTAGAATTTCTTACGCACGTATGAGAAAAAAATCATTTTCCGACCTAAAAAGACGTAGCGCAGCTGGTGAATAATTAAAAAAAAATTAAACTTTATGGCAGTATTTTTTCAGTCTCATATTTTGTTTTATTCGTGGAAGCAATAAGCTTTTAAAGCATCAAATACATACTTTTAGAATGTGGCTGTTAACAATAAAATATTTTCAATATTGCAATCACTCATGTTTTTCAGAATTTAATCTTTGCAAGAATCTTATTTTTTAGACTAAGTTTATAAAAGCATCCTTGCAAAGAATCATTACTTTGGAATATAGAAGATATTTTCAAGAAGCATATTTTTTACACTAGAGCCTGGATTTGTGCACGCTTTGGAAGTTTTTAAAAATTGAAAAGCACCTAATTTCAGAAAACTTATTTATTAGGATACTTTTACAATATTTTTTTTAATAATCAAATATTTTGTCTTTTAGCGTGCAAGAATGCAAAACTTATAACTTATAAGCATATATTAAGGCTAAGCCGAACCCTCTAATTGGTTTAAAAACTTCTGAAATTTTAATAAATGTAATTATGAATATCATTCTAAATTTGCAAATTTTATTTATTTAGAAGCATCCAAGTTTGGACGAATTTTAAGTTGTGAATAATACTAACATTAGAAGCGTTTTTTATTAAAAAGCATTTAAGTTAAGATATTTAAAAAAATTAGGCATTACAATTTGAAGACATAAAAAAATTAAAACATTGTAATAATTATAACTATGAAAGTCCTATTTATTTTAAAGCTCTCAAGTTTAAAAGCTTTCCCGTTTAAATTTTCTCAGTTTGAAATAAAATGTTGGAAGCTATATTCATTTCGAAGCATCTAAAATGGAATACTTCTAAGGTTTAGATAATTTCAAAGTTAGATAGCTTCTAAATAAATAAAGCTTCAAACTTAGATGCTTTCATATAACTAAAGCCTTATATAACTTTAGAAGCATAATAATATGGAGTTTTTTTTTATTCGTCTGGTTGTATCCAATTTTCGGAAGCTTCTTAACTCTATGTTATACATAATTCTAAATTTAAAGTTTTGTTTATTTAAGAGCATGATCCATACTTTAAACTTTTTTTTACCTTTAACATAATTCTAACGTTAAAAGCCTTATAAATCAGTAAATTTTAGAAGCATCAAAAACTTGAAACTTTTGAAGTTATAATTTTTCACGTTTATAGTCAAATTTTGCAGCTTTATTCCTCAGAAAGCATCCAGATTTCAATTAATTGATAGGTAAATAACTCTTAAATAAATAAAGCTTTCAAACTTAAAAGCATACAAGTAAGGACGCTTTATTCGCGCGAAACCATACAAGTTTGGAAGCTTTATTTATTTGAAAGCATTCAAATCTGGAAGTTTTTTAGCTGCGAAAAATGCTGTCCTTAGAAGATTTAATTGGAATTATACAAGTTACAGGGTGGCCGAAAATGTGCATTTTAAAAACTCCATGTCTTTTTGCTGACCAAATTTTTCTTTTTCCTCATCATTAATATTAAAAGACCAGCATTTTAATCTATTGATATTTTTAACATAAAATCTCTTGTAAACAGAATTAAAAAATTTCAGATTAAAATTAAAACATTTCAAATGGATTTGTTTCAATAAAGAATCATCAGCTGAAGTAACTGAATTTTCAATTGAAAAAATTATGTTTCAACCAAAAAAATTAGTTGACCCTAGTTACAAAACAATTTTTATTAACCATTTGAAAAATATTTCGATCCGTATGCTATTTTTAAGCTAAGTTTGAGACAATTTTGATGATTTTTAGGTCAAAAGGCCTACATTTTCATGTTCTTGTATAGCAATTAACGTCTCGACGAGTAATTTTCTCAGGGTTCTCACTATTTTTTCTCGCATTAGATACATAATACACATCTCCATGCGCAGAAAGATCTGTAGACTTAATAGTTTTAATCAGCGAGATGCATTTTCAACTAAAATGATGAATTTCCAACAAAAATTATTTGCAACAAAGTGGTTCGACCTTTAACCAAGCATTTCAATTGTAAATCTAAGAAGATGAATGTTTAATGAACAATGTCATAGTAGATATTTCAAAGAAAGGATTTTAAGTTTAAATAAAAAGCAGTTGGATCGAACCAAAAAAGACAAATTTTCTACAAAAATAATTTAATTTTTAACCCAAAAAGACAATTTTTCAACAAAACAGTTGGATTTTTGAACAAAACTTCGTATAACGACATTGTTAAACACTTAACCAAATAATAAAATTTCTATCTAAAAATGTAATTTTCAGAAGGGAGTAACTACAAAAAAATAGAAATAGCAATACAACACAAATAATTTACTGACGAGAATATAATATTATGATTAAAACGCTTATTACGGAAATTCCATCTAATGAAAGTTAAACAAAGATTTGTTCTTTATTTTCTGAAAACAATGGAAGATGAATGTAGAAATACTGAAAGTTTAAGGGTGTGAAAATTAAGTGCTTCTAACGGCAACCCGGAAAAGTTGGAAGCGCCTCGCGTGCGATTGGAATCCGTAACGCCGGAAAGTCCGTGCGAATGGTGCGAATGCAAATGGTTCATTATATATGCGCAATGTGTCAAGAGTTGGCGCCACTACATGTTTCACATCATATATTATGCTCATCTCTGATCAAGAAAAAGCAAAAAAATGAGAGATGATTCTTCAGATACTGCAGAGACTGGTTCATGATTATGAGACTTGAGCAGCATCATTAATAAAATATTTTTCGCAGACATGCTTCCATATCTGAACATGAAATTTCGAGCTCTTTTTTGCACCTTAACTAGATAACCTTTCAGATTAAAGTTAATTATTCACTTTTATGATTATTGCCTACATTGAAGCTTCCATTAAAAAACGCTTCAACTTTTTCACTTCTCAATTATTTTCTGTAACGAGTGGGTGTAAAATTATTATTCTTACGTTTCTTATTATTTATTATTAAAAAACTAAAAATGTCTCAAGTTAATTAAGGTAGAGTAATTTTTAAAAAGGCCATGTCAAGGTTCAATAAAATTCGGTGAGTGCAGAGCAAACATTTTTCGTGTTCCTAGACACTTCGTTTTCAAAAAATATAATATATAATATGATAATACATATATATTTAAAAAATATATTTGAATTTAATGTATGCTGGGCTGGTGCTGATTGCGCCATTATGAAGCTAAATGACTGTTATTATGATGTGGACTTAAAATATTTATGTACTTCAGAAAGTTCGGACGCGTATAATTTTATAAAACATATGATTACATCGGTATTTACACGGATAAGGTGATTAAAACTATAAGGGTTAAAAATATGCATAAAAATAATAATAATAATGAAAAAAATCAGATATTAACATCAACGAATCTTCAAGAATATGTAGAAATTGGAAAAAATGTAGTACTTAGTTGAAAATACGTTTGATAAATAAAAGGAAAACATTTCTTAATTTATTTAATTTCCTAAATTATTGACGAAATGATAAATCCTTAGATTAGAATTGACCTTTAAAATGTCTTAATTACACTATATTTCTAGAGAGTACATCAATAAGACGCATGAGTTCATTTTTCTATAACTATTTACTTTACTATTATGAGTAATTTCAATTTGTTACTTCTGCAAAATAAATGGTATAAGGAAACAAATGAAATTAAATAAATCAAAACTTTATTGAATTAATTTCATTTAATGATTAATCACTCGCTAATAAATGATAAATTACCGATCATTTGAATCTAACGTCGCAAGAGTTTGATATCATAATCACCAGTAGAACAAGGCTGCATATAGTCAGACCAGGAATAAACTTTAATAAATCATTTTAACTAGTCATTAAGAAATTTCTTATACAATCATCGAAATTATATAATGCTTTATCCAAGAATATAAAGTACAACTTTTAGTACATGAAAATAATTTCCCCGAATTGCCTGACCATATCGTAGTTTCTTCTACTGAAGTTTCTCTACTGTCAATTTGCCGACTGCATGAAGATAAAATTGTACTTGGCCGAGTTTTTGTATACATATTTTTGGTTAAATTTTACTATTTTCTGCAAAATAAAAAAATTAACAATATAAAAAATATGGAGATATTTAACGATCTATAGCAAAAAATAAATTCCAAATGAGCCGTCACCGAACCGCCCACGACTATTTTTTTTATAAAATATGAATTTGATAAGTAAGGGTGCAACTTCACTGAGTAGGCAAAGTACACATGTAATGAATTTTCATTGTTATAAAAAAAAGATATCCACATCTCTTTTAATTCCAGTCCGTGGACAAAATTGTCCACATTGAATATGTCCTGATATATGGTTTGACCTTTTTCGATTTTTTTCGGAAAAATGGTGCTTTTCAGTTTTCTTGGAAATTTTCATATTTATGTACACCTCACATAAAAATTATCTACAGATAGAGGGAAACCGACGCGATTCCATGTCAATTAAAAAAACAAAATATTCTAGCCCTAACAGGTTTGAAGATATGACCTTCAGACGTTGTCCGTCGCGGAGAAAAATGAGATTAAAGAGTTGATTATTTAGTGCAAACATTTTGTAATTATTAGAGAATTTTATGAATAGATGCAGAAGACAACAGAAGGAATGCGATTATTTTTTGTGCGATGAAAATTTGAATTTTCGAGTTTTCAAGAAGATTCACGATGTTGTTATGATAATCTTGTAGGACTTTCAAAAAGCAACGTTTTTCTTCTTTCAAGTTTTTTTCATGTCGTGAGTTGTTTGCTATAATTCTGATCAATTTTTTTATCAAAAAAATTCTTAAAGATAAATTGTTCGACTCTCTGAGTACTGCGAATAGCCGCATATAGCATTTTTTAAATCTTAATTCTTAATTCTTGCCGGTAAAATGTATTTATAAAAGGAATGATTATTAATGTATTATTAATCTATTTATAAAAGGAAATTATTTCCACAAAAAAGAATTTAAAAATAATCAAATATAAAAAGTACCTTCATTAAAAAAATTATGAACCCAAACTAAAATTTACCATTAGTGGGCTCTCCTTGTCAGATTTAAAGAGTACGTTCTATGATGTATAGTTGTGCTGGCGTCTGTTGAGTGACACCAGATCTGAAGAGGAGATCGATCTCGATGTAATAATATGTTGTAAGATAAAAGTTCCTTTATACGTCCGCAGAGAAGCATCGAGACTGGACGGCTGACGAGGTTATTACGAGTGATTTGCATGATATTGCACGTTCTTTGTGACTAATATATTACACTATCCCATGCGTAGAGTGCGACAATTGATCGAGTTAAGACGCGGAGCGATGCCTCTGACGCGAGTTAAGTCGTAGGATCGAGGCTAGCAGAAATTATTCCTAATGCACGAGCACGACATATGTACTCGCTACTCTTTTCACGTTTCTATACGTACTGTATTCAGATATCACAACTTTGTCCATAGCAATGGGACTCTTAATTCCAAATTTAAATCAGTAACATATATGGAAAATAACGCATTTCTAATGCTGAGAGAAATCTGCCTTATGTATATGATATAGATGGAGGCACTTTGGGGGTCCGGATCAGTTAAAAGTAAGTTGTAAAAGGTGATTTAATCTGGACCCTTATAATAGTGCATTAATTAGGCATTTTCACTTCATCGCAGATAACTTTACTTTAACGAATGCTGAGGGTAAAGAGATGGCACTAAGTGCATGGGACTAAACTTTATTTTTATAATACGTTCGGTATAAACAATTATTTTGTTAAATAATTCTTGAAAAATACAAAACTAATTTCGAGATACACTTATAGTAAAAACATTATTTTTTACGAAGGTAGATTACGAAGGTAGATTACTGGATTAAAACTTTAAAATTAACAAAAGAGGTGCAGTCCACTCCTAGAAAGGAAAAGGGTGTGTCTGGGGTGTAGGTGCCACCAGAGTCACTCTCCCCCAGAAAAGGGGTGCAAAAACGGCAGAGGCTGTAAAGGGTGAAAGGTGTGCCTGTGGGCGAATATCGCCGAAGTCACTTTACCACCGCAAAGGGATATAAAAAAGGGGGCTCTTGGAAAGGGAGCATGGTGTGACTGGGAGGTGGGTGCCACCGAAGTACCTCTCTCACAAAAAAGGTTTATAAGACGAGGGCCGGGGACCCTGAAAAGTGTGAATGATGTGCGTGGGGGGATGGTGTTGGCAAAGTCACTTTACACCGGAGAAAGGCTATAAAAAATAAGGAGGAGCCCTGGAAAGGCGGAATTGTCTAGAAGGAGAGTATTACCGAAGTCACTTAACCACCGAGAATGGATATAAAAAAAATTGGCGACTCTTGGAAAAAGAGAAGAATTTGA
The DNA here is from genome assembly GCA_010014905.2 of Druon quercuslanigerum. Classification (NCBI taxonomy): domain Eukaryota; kingdom Metazoa; phylum Arthropoda; class Insecta; order Hymenoptera; family Cynipidae; genus Druon; species Druon quercuslanigerum. Next base: position 17,235 of record JAAAKG020040450.1, read on the forward strand.
TTAGGGGGAGGGTCTCACCGTTGTCTCAATTTCCCAGAGAAGGGCTTTAAAAACTGGATGGCCCCTGGAAATGGTGATGAGAGTATTATATTATAAGTAGCCTTATATTATAAGTAGCCGGAGGGTATGTGTTGCCAAAGTCACTCTGCTCCAGAGATGGGGTATTCAAAACTCAAGGAAAGAGTGGCTGGGTGTTAAGTCTCACTGAAGTTTCGGCCCTTAAAGAATAAGTATAAAAACGGGGAAAAAATTTGAATGTAAAAATATCGATATCTCGAAAAATATTGGATATATCGACGTGAACGTTTTAGATTAGTGTTTCTCATAAAAAATCCTATCGGAATCCATATAATTATGTAAACTAAAAAAAGAAGTGAATTATTTTAACACAAAAAAATCCATATATCGAACATTATTCGAAAAGTTACTTTCTTTCAGAGAAGGAGCATAATAAGCGGGGTAGGGGGTGGAAAGTTGGAAGTGTGTGGCTGGGGGTGAGCATCGCCGGTGTCACTCTACCCCGGAGAAGTGATTACATAAAAACATTGCCGCCACGGATATCGTGATTGGTGATACTGGTGATTAATTGGACATATTTAATACAGAAAACTTCTAAAAGTACGGACGTAATTTACTGGTATAAAAATAGGGTTCCAAATTAAATTAAATTCAGTTTGAAAAATGAAAAATGGCAAATATTTTCAAAATAGAGAAGAATGCTTTTTAGAATCGAAAAAATTCGTTTAAATGTACTAAGTTTTCTTTAAGTTAAAGAATATAAAGATTACTAACTGAAGTGTACACGCAAGAAAGTAGTAAACAATCTTGTAATCTTCACCCCTCCTTATATATAGTTTAATTTTAATTTTAAACAGAGCATGACAAAGAAAAATTTACTAGAAAAATTGGAAAGTTCAGAAAGTTCAAACAAATTGAGTTCGTAAGACGAATTCCAATCCATTAATTATGTTATATTGACGATCTCTGAATGATATTTGTCATTCTGATTGCGGCTGCTCACATTTAGTACCGACTCTCGAGGTTGAAATAACAAATGAATTAGGGTTGGAAATATTAGGCGACTAATATTGTAATTAAACTTTTATCAATCCTTCACTACATTTCCTCTGTCAGATTTTATTATCATTGAAAAATTCACTAGATTGAAGTAGGTCAGTTTTCTAGTTCGTTAATCAACTTTCTTATATAGAAATTTTTTTTCGATTATTTTGAGCTTGTAATTTCAATATGGACTAAATTCAATATAGGTAACCAAATACAATGCATAAAGATGGAAATAATGTGCTTAGTACAAATTGAAGGGTGTGGCACGCCATATGTGTCAATGAAAAATAGTATATTTCTATAGTATATATAGCACGAACTCGAAGTCAATAGAACCATTACAAAATATTCCAGCATAGTGGTGCATGTATATCCTCATATCAAGATTTTCAATTTGAGCCAAATTGAGCCAGAATATAACTATCACAAATTAACTAAATTAAATCCTTTTATTTCAGCCGCATCTTTGAAGAAAATCGAATCTTTTTTAGGGATAATCCAGTATGAAAAAGTACGCTTATTATTAATATATATATGATGATAATTATTGTTGTTATTAAACCATTAAGCAATTTCCCTTTCGGGTTAAGCGTGCCTCAGTCGGTGGGGAAAGGAGTAAGTAATGTGAGGAAGGGATCATACAATTTTAAATTGATCTAGAATTCTCGTGTTATTTATTTAAATAACACGTTCGTTCCGCAACACTGCTCCGACCCAGGTTGCTGATCAATCTCTCTAGC
>JAAAKG020040461.1:0-19038 GCA_010014905.2 Druon quercuslanigerum
TAAATTTAATTTAATTTAATTTTATTTTACAAAAATTAAAAAAATAATAATTACCCTATTCTCCTCATTACACTTTTTTGAAGAATTCCTCTTTTTTCTCAATTTTCAAGAAATTGGCACCTTTTTCATTTTTTCTCATAAAGGCGAAAAAAAATTATAGCACTTAATGAGAATATCCGATTTTTTAAATTGAAAGCTCGTGCTTTTTAATTGATTCCTTTTAACTCAAAACTGGCCTATTAAACTTTACATTGAGAATTCACCTTTTCTATTCGCAAGTTCAACTGGCTGGTTAAAATTTGAACTACTTTCTAGAGCATTCACTTTATTGGTAGAAGATTGCATGTTTAATGTAAAAATTAATTTGTTTATCCGAAAATTTAACTTTTCCATTGTTTTTTGAACAGTTATACATAGCTAAAATGTAAAATGTTTTAATATAAACATATTTTTTATCCCAAAAACATTTAAAAATTTAAAGCCTTTTGTTCTGAGCGTTTAAAAAGTCAAAGGCCAGGAATAGAATTCAAAATAAATGTTTTAAAATGTAAGGTTCTTAAATTTATTTTATATTGTGGATAATTTAATTATATTGTGGAATTTTTTTTTTATGGAAATTAATTTTATTAATAGAAAATTCGACCATTTTGTTCAATATTTGTTTTTTTTTTTTGTTGGAAACTTATTTTTTTAAATAAGACATTAACTATTCCATTTTTTATTCTAAACACATCTTTTTTTTAATTAAAAATTTAAATACTTGGTTAGAAATCAATAATTTGGTTAAAAATCCGCCTTCTTTAGTAGAAAACTCATATTTTTTGTTGAAAATTCAACTATATTATGATGTTTCTCTTTTATTTTAAATTATTTTTTCATCTGAAAACTTATTTGTCCCAGTTTTTATTGTAAATATACATTTTTGCGTTAAAATATCAAATATTGTTTTAAAAATTCCTGTAGTTTGTTAATAATTTGTCTTTTTGTACAAAATTATTCTTTTTAGTTAAAAATTATTTGTTTTTTTAAATGAAATTTGTTAAAATTTTACATAATTTGTAGAATGAACATCAGATTTTTAAATAGTATAAATAAAAAGAAAATTAATTTTGATGATGAAAAATTAAATAATTATTCTTAAACATTTTTTGTTGTTGAAAATTTATTTTTTCAACTTAAAATTGATTTTTTTATTTTTTATTGTGAACGAATCTTTTTATTCAAAATTCCGCAATGTGGTTGGAAGTTAATGTATTTTGTTAAAAGTTTGTATTTTTAGCAGAAAATTTAACAATATCGTGGAAAAATTAGTCTTTTTTGTTAAAAATAATTTTTGAGCTGATATTTTTACTATTTTATTTTTTATTATTAATTTACCTTTTTGCATTTTATGTTCAATTATTTAGATAAAAAATTTACCTACTGTTTTGAAAAATAAACAAATTTGTTGAAAAGTATCCATTGGTAAAAGATTAATCTTCTTCGTGAAAAATTAAACCATTTCGTTAAATTTTTTTTTTAATTTTCTTTTAACTGAAAATTAATCTGTTTTATTTTTGATTTTAAACTAATATTTGTTATTATAAATTTAACAAAGTGGTTGAAAAGTTCAATTATGTAGTGGAAAAATTGTCCTACTGATTCTAAAATGAAAAAAATTGTTGAAAGGTATTCTTTGTGGTGGAAAAATAAACTGTTTTGTGAAAAACGTGTCTGCTTTGGTTAAATCCAACTGTCCCTAATTTAAAATGAAATATTTTTTGGTTGAAATTTCAAGAATTACATTTTTCATCGAGAATTTATCTTTTTTGACTGATAAAAAATTTAATTGTAGATAGTGCAAAATTATAGCTGAATAGTTATTTTTTTGTTTATTCCATATCATATTAGTAGAAAATAAATATTATTTATTGATAATTGAAGTATTTAGTTAAAAATAGTTTTTTACATGAAAATTAGTTTTTCGATGAAAAATTTAACTATCTCCTTCTTAAGGGAAATAAATTTTTTTTGGTGGGTGGTATGGGAAACCGGGAAGACCGGGAAATGACCGTGAATTTATTTTTTGACCTGGAATTTTACAAATTAAATAAAAATTTCAACTTTGATGTTAACGGTCTTTTAATAATTAGTTTAATTTTGTTCTTTTTCAATTATGACATCATTTAGTTTAGAATGCGCGATTCGAAAATCTTTCACTTTAAAAATTTTTCACATTAAATTTTAAATTTTTTAACCTGCTTGTTAATTTTTAGATTTTAGCGTTACAAATTAAAGTGTTTTAATTGAAAATCCTTATTAGTTAAACCGACATAAAATCCCTATTGATGCCTTATAAACTACTTTTAATTTTATTATAACGTCAAAATAATGTGTTTATAATTAAAGGCTTTTATTAAACTGCAAAAATAATTTGCGTCTAAAATATTATTTTTAAGCCCTGCCATTTTAATTTTTCTATTCAAAAAAATTTAATTTTTAAATCCATTCAATGAATTTCAATAAATAAATAACAATTAAACACTTATTATTCTTAGAAAAATTTCTAGTAAGTCAAAAAAATATTTAGAAGCTTTGATAGAATTCAAAATTACTTTAAAATTTGAAATTAATTTGAATAATTGAAAGGGACTGTCTAGGCGTAACTACAAAATCTGACTATTTTTAGCAATATTTAAATGCAAATAGCTAAGTACCAAATTTAAAACAAAAAAAGCTTTTGGCAGATGTCGAAAATAAAATTTAGAACTTTTTAAATAATTTTGACAGGTTTCAGAAGAATAAATATGATTTCCTAGGAAAATTTCAAATGGTTTTTTATTTTAATCAACTACTTTTAGGAAAATATTTTTGAAGATGAATAAAAATTTACCAAATGGTCAAAAATAAATTTGGAAGTTTTTAAAGAAAATATCCTTAATTTGATAAAATTTAAAAAATAAAATTTTAAACAAATTTTAAACAACACGTAGATGATTCAAAATTTCTACATAAAATTTTAAAGCATTTCAAGGATTTTTAAACAATTAAAAATAAAAATAATTTAATTTTTAATGCTTTTAATGCTGAGTTGAAGCAGGAATTTTTTACAGAAAAATTCCAATTCTTAGTAGAAAAAAAAATATTTGAACAGAATTAAAACACCGGATTTGAGCAAGGAATTTTCAAATTTTAAACAATATTAAATTGCGACTAGAATTTATCCAGGAGAATAACAATTCTGAATGGAAGTTTTATTTTTTAAACAGAATTATAATTATGCATTGAAACAGGAAATTTCACTAAAAAGTCTGATTCTTAGTTAAAATGAAGAAATTTCCAAAAGCATCAAAATTCTTAATTTGTACAGGCACTTTTTCAAAAAAATTTTATTTCTGAGTTGAATGAAAGACTTTTCTTAAAGAATTTAAGTTCTCGATTTGAACTGGAAATGTTTAATTTTTAACAAATTCTGAGCTGAAATTAAAACTTTTTCCACGAGAATAACATTTCTTAATGAAAAATTAAGTTTTTCAAAGAATTTTCATATTCAATGTCGAAATCATGTATTATCGAAAAATTGAAATTATGAATTCAAACAAGAAATTTTATTTTAAAAATATATAATTCTTACAATTAGTTGAAGTAGAGAATTTTCGAAAAAAAAAAAATTCTGCATTTGAACAGGGAATTTTTCAAAAAGAACTAAATTGTCGGATTTAAGCGGGCAATTTTAAATTTTTAACTAATTCTAAACTAAATTTAAAATACAAAATTGCTTAAAATAGTATGATTTTGAACATTTTTCCATTTATTGATTGATTCTTCAATTTAGAGTATTAAAAATGATACCGTGGATTTACACTTTTAGAACTAAATCTTTGGACTTTGCAATTTATACAATTTTAAAATTTTGAATTTAGCAGTTTAAATGCTTTTAATTTAAAATTGTTTTAAACTTTAATTTATACGTAAAAAATATTGAGTATTTAAATAGAAAATTGTGAAATAAAAAAACTTTTAAACTCTAATTTTCAAAATTTGAAATTCAAATAGTTTTACTTTGAGAGCTTTTATTTACAGTTTAGTTTTCATTACTTCAAAGTAAACAATTTTTAGACTTAGTTTTCAATTTTTTTAATTTCCTTGACCATGGAAAATGCTTTCGAAACAGGAAATGACCCTGCGAATTTTTTTTCAAATTCTTCCTTTGTGGTCGAAAGTTAATCATTCATGTTTTTGGTTATATATACAATTATTCCGTTCAATTTTGTGTAACGGGCCGTTTTGGATAAAAAATATTTTTTCTGAAAATTTGTAATTTTCATTTAAAAGTTCATGCTTTTAGTAAAAATATTGCATTTTTCTTGGATAAAAATGCAACTGTTTTTTAAAAGTCTGCGTATATCCTAGAAAATTAGCTTTTTGTTTAAAATTCGTATTTTTGTGTTAAAAAGTCAACTGAAATCTTTTTGAATGAAAATTCAAATCTTGCTTTTGAAAATTTTTCTTTCAGATTTAAAACTTCACCTGTTTTAGTAAAAATTACTTATTATTTTATATATTATTTTGAGGTTAAAAAGAGAACAAAAATCCTTTTGGGATAAAAATTAAACTATTTTTTTAAAAATATTTTTTTTTCTTTTTAATTAAAAATTCAACTTTAAAGAAAAAACTTGTCGTTCATTATTAAAAATTCCTCGGTTTTAACCAAAAATTGTATTTACCATGGATAAAAATGAAAGTATTTTTTATTTCGAATTCCCAATGCATTTAGTGGAAGTTTTTAAAAAGAAAATTTTTTAATGTACAGTAAGCTTTATGCCTCTGTTTACAAATTTAAAAAAACGTATATTTTTTATCAAAATGGAATTGAATAACATACCTAATTCTTATCTTTCGTTTCGGTTTCCGTACAGCGGTTTATTTTTAAATGGCAAATGTTTGTATAACCCATTTTTTTCAGAGTGCAGCGCGAGCACATTTTTTATTTTTTTCAGATGATAAAAAAAACTTTAATTTCGGTCAAATTTTGAGTCATATTTGACTCACATTTTGTTAATGCGAGAAATAATCTAATAATTTTTAATACATTGGGAATAAATAAAAAAAAGATGTGTCATGTATATTAAATTCACAAGAATTTTTTCTGAAAATCATAAAAAACGTTTTCCAATTATATAAGATCCTCTGTAAAATTTATTTTCTACTTAAGTCGATTTTTTAATTTTCGTTATATCGATTTATTGGTTCCAATAAGTACGCCGCAATTCAACAAAACTAAGTTTAAATCAAAGGTCAGAAGAAAATTCCTCTTGGAATTAAAGCTGCACTGAATTTTAATAATTAATGCTAAAAATGATACTATTTTCAAAATTTTGAAAGTCTACTATTTCATCATGGAAATATTTATAATTTTTCTCGTGGCGCTGTTTGCTTCTTTTATGGGAGTAGGAGACACGAAAATATTTATTCGGACCGGGTGCAGAAAAGACTTGATTTTTGATTTTAGAAAACTTGTGCAAAACAAAAATATCATTATTTAACAAATAACAACATGAAATCATTAGCGCAGAAGAAAATTGTATTATTCCATGTGGCCCAGTTGTCCTCCTTTTCAGGATGAATTGTCAAAATCTTGAAGATCATAGATTATAAATTCGAAATGAATGCCCCTCTTTTCACACTTCTTACGGAATGATTTTTTTGAAGTTTTTCTTTATAAATAATGAAAATTCTCCTCGCGATTTGTGCTTTTAGCGCGCTTATTTCTTCGATAATTTGCAGTTACTAGTAAGTATTATTAAGTTCAAAATTTTTCAATATTCTTCAATTTTATTACACAATTTCCCAATATCCCAATTTTGAAATTTCCTTAATTTTTCTGTACCTTTTATTTATAAAAGCAAATAGGCTAATAGAATTTTTTAATTATAAACTTTATAATCTTTTGTTAATAATTTATTTTTTCGTTAAACATATGTTTATTTAGTTGCAAGTTTTATTAATTTGTTGAAAATTTAACTATTTTGGTCAAAAATTAAAACATTCAGTTGAACATTAGGGGCCAGAAATATTTTCCTATTTATGCTAGTATCTTTCGTAAATGGAATAAAACAGTATTTCGGATACAAATTACAAATTTTCAAAATTATGAATTTATTTAAAACAAAAAATATATTTTCAACTATAAAATATGATTTTTCAACAAAATACTTATATTTTACACAAAATAATTAAATTTTGAAGATAATAGTTCAATTTGCTACCTCGAAAGATAAACTGCAGACAGAAAAGTGTAATAGTTTATTTTTTAATGCAAAATATGAAATTTATACAATAAAATTTTTAAAATCAAACAGACGAATTTTGAACAAAGAAAGTTTTTTACTCAAGGTACAAATTGAAGTTTATATCAATTGTAGAACCTTTAGTCCGAAAGACGAATTTTCTCTACAAATTTTTTTTTTTTCAAATCAAAATACGACTTGTCAGCAAAAAAATTAATTTATCACAAAACTGATGCATATATACCAAAGAAATATTTAAAAGTTACATTTTCAGTTAAAAAATTAACTTTAAACCTAAATAAAACTTTTAGTAGGATAATTTTTACCCAAGTAGTTAAATTATCGACTAAAAAAGATTAATTTTCCACAAAATAGATAAAATTTCAACCAAGAAATGAATTTTCAAATAACAATTTGAATCTTTAATAACAAAAAAAAAAGATTTCTTAAATTAGCAGATTAATTTTTTAAAGCTAAAAGATAAATTTTGTAAAAATAGTTAAATTTTCAGTTAAAAAAGGTTTCTATTGACCCTTCACAATTAAAATCTGAATTTTTAAAGAATAAATAAGTTTTTACGAAAAGATTTGAATTTTTAGTCCAAAAAAACCGAATTTTTAACAACAAAAAATTACATTTAAACAAAACAGTAGAATTTTCATCCAAAAAAGATTTTAGTAGAATTTCGATAAAAAAATATAAATTTTGTAAAAAAAATAAATTTCTATGAAAAAAAAAATTTTAATCCAAAAAGACGAATTTTTAACAACAAAAAATTACTTTTTAACAAAATTGTTGAATTCTCTGCGAAATAGTTCCATTTCCACCTAGGAAGAATGAAATTTCTCCTAAAAAAGATGAATTTTATTATTGAAAAAAAATTTTAAATGCAGTAGAAATTTTATCTGAAAAAGATTCCAGTTCACTTTTGAATGACGAAATATAATTTTTGTAACGAAAAATAAATTTTTATGAAAAAGAAAAAAATTTTTAATCTAAAAAGACAAATTTCTAACAACAAAAAATGACTTGAAACAGATGAATTTTATTTTTTTTTAATTTAAAAATATAGTATAATTTTCATCCAAAAAAGACTTTAGTTGAATTTTGATAAAAAAATATAAATTTTGTAAAAAAAAATAATGTTCTATGAAAAAAAAAGAATTTTTAATGCAAAAAGACGAATTTTTAACAACAAAAAATTACTTTTTAACAAAATTGTTGAATTCTCTGCGAAATAGTTTCATTTCCACCCAAGAAGGATGAAATTTCTCCTAAAAAAGATGAATTTTATTATTGAAAAAGAATTTTTAATGCAGTAGAATTTTTATCCAAAAAAGATTCCGGTTGACTTTTGAATGACAAAATATGAATTTCATTACTAAAAATAAACTTCTACAAAAAAAAAGAATTTTTAATCCAAAAAGACAGATTTCTAACAACAAAAAATTACTTTTTAACAAAATTGTTGAATTCTCTGCGAAATAGTTCAATTTCCACCCAAGAAGGATGAAATTTCTCCTAAAAAAGATGAATTTTATTATTAAATAAAAATTTTTAATGCAGTAGAATTTTTATCCAAAAAAGATTCCAGTAGACTTTTGAAAAACAAAATATAAATTTTTTAACAAAGTATATTAAAATATAAATTTAGAAACAAAAAATAAATTTTTACGAAAAAAAACGAATATTCAATTCAAAAAGTCGAATTGTTAACAACAAAAAAAGGACCTCTTAAGAAAATTTTGAATTGTCTGCTAAAAAGTTGCATTTATATACAAGAAGTAATTTTTTTATTTCAAAAAATTTTAAATACAGTAGAATTTTTAACCAGAAAAGATTCCAGCTGACTTTTAAATGACAAAATATGAATTCCATTACAAAAAATTAACTTCTAAGAAAAAAATAATTTTTAATTAAAAAAGTCGATTTTTTAACAAATAAAATGACGCAAAACAGATAAATTTTATTATAAACAAATTTCAAAATATAGTAGAATTTTCATACAAAAAGATTTTACTCGACTTTTGAAGAAGAAAATATAAATTTTGTGACAAAAATTAAAATTCTACAAAAAAACGGATTTTCAACCCAAAATAAGAATTTTCAATAACAAAAAATGACTTTTTAACAAAACAATTAAATTCTCTACAAAATATTTTCATTCATATTTAAGAATCATGCAATTTCTCTTGAAACAGATGAATTTCATTTAAAAAATTAAAAAATTAAAAGTATAATAGATTTCTCATCAAAAAAATATTCCAGTTGAATTTTGAATGATAAAATATGAATTTAATAACAAAAAATAAACTTCTACAAAAAAAAAAAATTTTCAAAAGACTTTTTAACAAAATTGTTGACTTGTCTACTAAAAAATTGCATTTATATACAAGAAAGATGAAATTTATCTTAAAAAAGATTAATATTATTATTTAAAATTTTTTTTAAATACAGTCGAATTTTCAACCAAAAAAGATTCCACTTGACTTTTGAATGACAAAATATAAATTTTATTACAAAAAATAAACTTCTAAGAAAACAAAAATTTCAACTCAAAAAGACGAATTTTTAACAAACAAAAATGACGTAAAACAGATGAATTTTATTTTTTAACAAATTTTAAAATATAGTAGAATTTTCATCCAAGAAGATTTTACTCGACTTATAAAGAAGAAAATATAAATTTTGTGACAAAAAATCAATTTCTACAAAAAAAATAAAGAATTTTTAATCCAAAAAGACGAATTTTTTATCAAAAAAATTACTTTTTAACAAAATTGTTGAATTATTATCTACGAAATAGTTCCATTTAAAATATTCCAGTTGACTTTTGAAAAACAAAATATAAATTGTTACAAAATAAAAACAAATTTTCAATCCAAAAAGTAGAATTTTTAACAGCAAAAAATGACTTTTTAACCAAAGATTTTAATTCTCTACAAACAAGTTGAATTTATATCCAAGAAAGATAAAATTTCACTTGAAAAAAGATGAATTTTATTATTTAAAAAATTTTTTAATATAGTAGAATTTTTATCCAAAAATATTCCAGTAGAGTTTTGAATGATTTGTTTTTCAAACCCAAATATGACTCGGCAGCATAAAAATTAATTCATCACAAAACTAATGCATATTTACCCAAAAACTAGAAAATTTCGAACCAACTCACTTTTTTACTAAAGAAGTAGCATTTTCAACTAAAAAAGATCAATCTCATGAAAATTGAAAAGTTACATTTTTAGTTGAAAAATTAATTTTAAACCAAAAAAAAGGTTTTTCGTAGAATATTTGTTACCCAAGTAGTTAAATTATTGACTGAAAAAGATTAATTTTCCACAAAACAGTTAAAATTTTAACATAAGCCATGAATTTTTAAATAACAATATAAATCTTTAAGAACAAAAAAAAGATTTCTTAAATAATCGAATTAAACAAATTCTAGAGACAAAATAAATTTTAATTTTCCAACAAAGAAGAAGAATTTTTACCCATAAATATGCATTTTAATTCGAAAAACTACTTTTCTAATAGAACAGATTAATTTTTTAAATCTAAAAGATAAATTTTGTAAAAATAGTTGAATTTTTGGTTTAAGAAGATTTCAATTGATCCTTTAAGATTAAAATCTGAATTGTTACAGAATAAATAAGTTTTTACGGAAAGAATTGAATTTTAAATCCTAAAAAACGAATGTTCAACAAAAAAAAAAGAATTTTTAACAAAATTTTTGAATTCTCTACTAAATAGTTTAATTTATATCCAAGAAAGATGGAATTTCTCTTAAAAAATATGAATTTTATTATTTAAAAATATTTCTAAATACAGTAGAATTTTCAACCAAAAAAGATTCCAGTTGCCTTTTGGATGACAAAATATAAATTTCATTACAAAAAATAAACTTCTACGAAAAAAAACGAATGTTCAATCCAAAAATACGAATTTTTAAAAACAAAAATTGAGTTAATACAGATAAATTTTATTTTTAGAAAATTATAAAATATAGTAGATTTTTAATCCAAAAAGATTTTTGAAGAAAATATAAATTTTTTGAGAAAAAATAAAATTCTACGAAAAAAAAACGAATTTTCAATCCAAGAATACGAATTTTTAAGAACAAAAATAAGCTTTTAACAAAATTGTTGAATTCTTTGCGAAATAGTTGCATTTATATCCAAGAAACATGAAATTTCTCTTAAAACTAAGGAATTTTACTTTCAAATAATTTTTAAAATTTAGTAAAATTTTTATTCAAAAACATTCCAGTCGAAGTTTGAATAAAAAAGCATGAATTTTGTAACAAAAAACAAATTTCTACAAAAAAAAAAGAATTTTCATTCTAAAAAGACAAATTCTTTCAACCAAAAATAATGCAAATATAAAAAAATTGAATTCTCTTTCAGAGTTGAATTTTTAATTTTATCGAGGAAAGGCTAAATTTGTTTTAAAACAGATAAAGAAAAAAAAACTACGCTTTTTTTTGAAAGATGATTTTTCACCCAAAAAAATGAAGTTCGTTCTTCAACAATGAAATAATTTATTTAAATAAAGAGTATGACTTCTCTACAAAATTGTTGAATCTTCAACCAAATTTTTGTATTTTTATCAAAGAAAAATGTATATTCTGCTAAATAAGGTAAGTTTTAAAATCAAAAAGACAAATTAAAAAAAAATATTTGTTATCAAAAAAACATTTTAGTTAACTTTTTATCAACAAAATATTAATTTTGAACAAAAGGTTAAAGTTCTGCGTAAAGAGCTGAATTTTTCACCCAAAATGACAATTTGTTAACAACAAATTTATATTTAAAACCAAAAAGGATTTATTTTTAAGAAAAGGTTTTAATTCTCAACCTCATTTCTTATTACGAATTGTACTATTTTGCAGAAAATGATCATTATTTTTCTTTAAGCATTTGTTTTTTGATGGAATTTTTTTTAAATCAATATTTTTTGATAAAGATTTAGCTACATTATTTAAAAAAATTGTATTTTTTGATAGGAACATATTGTTGTTGGTTGAAATTCTGTTTGGTTGAAAATTCGTGTTTTCCCATGAAGATTCAACTATTTTGTTAAAAGTTCCTGTTCTTATGGTAAAAATTAACCTTCTTGATTGCAGATTTATCTTGAAATAAAATAAATTTCTATTCATAAAAATTTAACTAATTTCTTAAAAACTAATTTTTTTAAATAAAAATTAATTTTTTGCTAAAAACTTAACTGTTATATTTAGTTTTCTCAAAAATCGATTTTCGGCCAAAGATTAAATAACTTGATTTAAAGTTTAGCTATTTTGCTAATAATAGCGTTTTTCGAAAAATGTATCTTTATGTTTACAAAAATATCTTTCTAGTTGCAAATTAATTTAATTGACCAAAAATTTTTTAGATTTTTGTTGCAATTGTATATGTTTTATATTATAATTTTCTTCGTTGAAAATTCAGCTTTTTAAATTCAAGTTTAACTTTTTACTTAAATAATCACTTTACTTCGATTCACAGTTCATTTCTTTTATTGAAAATAAAATTTATTAACATTGGTTCATAATCCTTATTGTTAGTAAATATTAAATTTTTTTGTTTAAAATGTCATTAATTTCTTTGATAAATTGTATTTTTTTTTGTTTAAAAATATGTATTGATTAACAAAAAATGTAACTATTCTTTTTGTTTGCTTAAAGATTTCACATTTTGGGGGACTTTTTTTTCCTTTTTGGACTAAAAAATCTTTCTTGTTTGCAAATTTAATATTTTTTTTGAAAATTCCTATTTGTTTGTTAAAAATTAGTGTTTTTGAAACTTAATGGTGTTTGAAAAATATTTATTTATTCTATTTCTTGTTTAATATTTATAAATCTTTATTAAAAACTAGTATTCATTGAAAATCTAATGTAATATTTACAGAGTTGCTAAAAAATCCCAATTTTGAAATTTCCTAAACTTCTCTGTCTGTTACCTGTTTTTTTTATATTCCCTGATTGTTATCAATCTTTGTTTCGGAAATAAAAAAAAATATCTTAAGAGTAATCAGTTTCAAATGAGATTATATTTATAAAAGCAAATGGGCTAATAGAATTTTCAAATTTTTTTATTTTATACTCTTGTGTTGAGAAATTAAACTATTTTCGTCAAAAATTAAACCAAAGAGATAAATATTATATTCCTTGCTAAAAATCCAAAAACATTTTTTTTTTGAAAATTGTACTATATTGCAAAAAAGATCATATTCATTATTATTATTATTTTATCAATTTTGTTTAAACATCCTTATTTGTAGTAGCATATTAATCTTCTTGTTTAAAAATTTATCTATTTGGCTGAAATGTATTTCATTGGTTTAAAAACACGTTCTTTATAGTTAAAAATTAAACTCTTCAACAAGAAATATAACTATTCCTTTTTCATTGCAAAATTTAAATATTTTGTGTTTAATTGAAAATAGATTTTTTGGTTAAAAATCAATATTTTTATAAATATTTTGTTGAAAATGATGAAAACACAACTATTTTTCTGAAAATTAATTTTTTGTATTAAATTTTTTTTTCTGAAATATTAACTATTTTATTTAATTTACTCAACAGTCAATATTTTTTGTGAAAAATTAAATTACTTGGTTTTTAATGAAAGTATTTTCTTAATGATAGTCGCTTAACTGGTAGAAAAATGTATCGGTGTTTGTTGGAATTTTATACCTTTTGTATTATGAAATTTTGTTTTATTTGAGCTGAAAATTATTATTTAATCTTAAAAGTTGACTAATTTACTTTTAGTGGGAAATCTATCTTCGTTAGTTATAAGTTTATATAATTTGTAGAAAATTCCTCTTTTTGGTAAATAATTAATTTTTTTTTTTTTTGAAAATTCATTAATTTTTTGCGAATATTTTTTGTTAACCTAAAAGATTTATTTATTAACAAAAAATGTAGCTATTCTTTTTTTCTTGCTTAAAGAGTCATGAGTTTCTTTTATATTATGAGGAACACCAGTAATTTTTGTTTTTAAAATTTAAATTTTGTGTTAAAATTCCAAGTTTTTTTTTGTTGTAAAACATTAATTTTTCTGCTTTGAAATTAAATTATTTTATAGTATAAATTTGTGGTCTAAAAATTCATTTATTTTTGGTTGATGATTGTACTATTTTTTTTTAAATTCGTATTTCTTCAAAAATTAATTTTTTTATTATGTATAACAATTTTTGACTAAGAAATACATTTTTTTGTTTAAAATTTTCATCCAGATACAAAACAGTTTAATTTTATGTTGAAATACTTAATTTGACAACAACAAAAAAAGAATTTTTAACAAAGAGTTGAATTTTGAATCAAAGAAATCAATTGTTAAACGAAAGAAAATGAGTTTAATGAAGAAACTGAATTTTTCTTTTAAAGGGGTAAATTTTCAACGGATTAATACAATTTTTAATAAAGAAAAAATCATTTTTAATTTTACAAAACATAATTTAAATACAATTTTGGAATCGTTAACCGTAATATTTACAATTTAAACAATAAACAATCAATTTCGCGACTAATTAGGATATTATGAACAAAATGCAAGAATTTTAAACAAGATAATTGAGTCTTTGAAAAAAAATATAGATTTTTGAGCAAAAATAAATAAAACAGTTCAGTTTTCAGCTGAAAAATTATTTGTGAAATTAAAAAAATGAAATTTCAAAAAGCTAGTAGAACTTTCATTACATGAAATGGATTTTTTGCCCAAAAAATCAATTTTAATCCGACATTTTTTTTTACACAAAACACACGAATTTTTAATAAAACACCTGGAATTTAAAAAAAAGTTGCATCCTTATGCACAAACTTAAAATTTCAAACATAAGTTCAAACATAAGTTCAAACATAAATTTTAGAACAATATATTTAAATCTGTATAAAAAAATATTTATTTTGAAAAAATAACCTAACGTTTACTAAAAACAAAATATTTTCAACAAAATAGTCAATTTTTGAACCTAAAATGTATGAAATAATAATAAGGTTAATTTTCTGGAAAATAGTATTATACAATCTTTAACAAACAAATTTTTTTTATTTAAACTCTAAACTAGAAAAACGGATTTTTATTTTACTGATTGAATCTTCAAACGAGAAAAAATGTGCAGTCAATGCGGAAACAAATTTCCTTCAAAATTTGAGATTTTTGTGTCAAGAAGACAAATTTTCTATAAAACAGTTAAATTTTTAAAGCAAAGATTTAATTTTAACAAAGAATATATTATTTAACTCTATGGTTTAATTTTTGACCCAAATAGTTCAATTTTTAACAAAATGATAAAATTTTCAACAAAATAACAATTTTTTGAACAACAAGATGAATTCCTAACCAAAATATTATAAAAATTAAAAATTTGGAAAAAATATTGGCCCATTTGCTTTTTTACATACCTATAATTTTAATAAGATTCTGCGTTTATTTAATTAATAGAGAAAACCTTATCGTATTTAGAGAGGGGGTGGGGGCGATGAAAATATCCGAAAAACGCATTGCATAATTTTTTCATGACCCCTGAACTTCAGTTTCAGTCTATCAAGAATGCCCTGACTTTCCTTGAATTTTTGGAATTCCCAGTCCTGTAGCGAAAAATGTAAAAAATTTTCTTATGCCTAATTAAAAAAACTAAAAAAATTGTCATCCCTTAGCGTTGCACCCTGTGTCCCCAGAAACGGAACAACAGATGGTCCTTTCTGGCATTTCAACAAACTCTACTTCGTAGACACCTATAATCATCAACTCTGTGCCTACCATGCTAGTGGTGGAAGCGTATTTTGCGCTACTTTAGGTAACCAAATTTTTATTTATTTATTTCATTTACTAATTTATTTTGAACAAATACCAATTTTTCACTCAAGAAAGAAATAAAAGTTTATCCAACTTTTTGAACCTTCAAGATAAAAGACGAATTTTCGCTACAAAAATTAAACATTTAAACAAAAAATATAAATTTAAAAAAAAAAATTAATTTTTGAAAAGACTGATACAGGATCTAGTTTCGGTCAAGTGTCCGTCCATCCGACAACTCACAACTCACATCCCAAAATAACTCACAACTCACCGTATGCACCTCACAATTCACAGCTAACAACTCAGGGAACTCAGAAAGTTGAAGTGAACAAAAGTAGGGGAAGTGAGTGGAATGCTTAACTCACAACTCACACCACACAACTCTCAACTCGCAGCCCAGAACTCGCAGCTCACGGCTCACAATTTACTTTAAAAAACTCACAATCGACTTTTCACAATTTGGGAAACTTTTTTAACTAACTTTTTCAAGTAAGTCAGTTAAAAAAATTAATTTTTCTTGAAAAAAAAATTTTGAACTACATTTTTTAATTTTTAATTTAAAATTTTAAGGTTTTAACGAAAAAATGAATTTTCTACCAAAGAGAATAATTTTCTCTTTAAAAAGATAATTAATTAAAGAAATAGGTAAAATTTTTAATAAAGAAGATCAGGTTTCCAAAAAAAATTCAGATAATTAAAAAGCACTTTGCGCTACTGTAGGTAAGAGAAGCACTTTGCGCTACTGCAGGTAACCGAAGTTGTTTGATTTTTTTTGCTTATTGGAATTAATTTTAATCGTACAAAATTGTTAGGGTTTCGTAGCCCTGAACAGAAACCCTTATAGTTACGATCAAGTTCCCATTAAGTCCAAGTGAGTTAATTATTTTTTCCAAGTGAGTTACTCACAAATCGCAGCCCACAATTTTCAACTTACAACTCACATTCCATAATGACCGACAACTCGGTTCACAACTCATAGTTCACAACTCACACTTCACATCCAACAAATTGGGGAACTCAGAAAGATGAAGGTAAAGAAAATAGGGGGAGTGAGTGGAACGCTCAACTCATAACTGACAGGTCACAAATATCAAATCACATCTCACAGCACACAACTCTTAACTCGCAGCTCACTACTTGCAGCCCACAACTCACAACTCACAATTTTCATCCAAAAACTCACAATTCAACTCTTCGTATCTCGGTAAACTCAGGCAAGCGAAAGGGAACTCATAACTCACAACTCACAACCTACAACTCGGAAAAAATTAATTTTCAGGAAAGGAAAAAATCAGCTACATTATTGCATTTTTATTTAAAATTATTATGTTTCAAGGGCAAAATGCATTAAATCAAGAAATTTTACTGTCAACCAAAAAGATTAATTTTCTGTTGAAAAAGATTTTTTTAAAAATATTTTTAATAAAAGAATATAAGTTTTTTACGAATAATGGACTGGTTTAATTCCAGGTTAAAACATTATTTCTTGAGTGAAAAAAATAAACTTTCATCAAATCAGTTACATTTTCCGAAAAAAAAACTTCTAGCGAGAAAGATTATTTTCCATGATATAAAATAAATATTTAACTAAACAAGTAAAATTCTAACAAAAAAGGTGATTTGTTATGTAAGAAAATTAATTTTCTACCAAAAATGTTTTTTTTACAAAACAGTTAATTTTTCAGTTAAAAAATTTAACTTTCAATGTTATAAATAAAATCTTATACAAAATAGTTAAATCTTTTCAAAAACGATTAGGGTTCAATCAAACTTTAAATTTAAAAAAATGGATATTAAGAAAACGGAATAATTAAGTTATCAGTTAACAAAATTAATTTTCATACAAAAAATACCATTTTTTAATGAAACAGTTTTAATTTTTAACCAACGAAATTAATTTTTAAACCAAAATATTAGTTCCAGAAGAAGATCTATTTTTTACAAAAGAACGAAATTCGAAAGCAAATATTGGGCTACGCACAGCTATTTTCCGATGACTGGTTAAATTATCTCAAGTTTAATTATGCCAGAGCCAAACTTTTCTTTTTTTCATTTAAGGTTCTAAATAAAGTAATAAACATTTTTTATTGTTCTTGACTTTGCGGCTATTTTTTACCGTGTCACAAACACCTTGTGTGTATAAATCTAAAAAAAATCTTATCACGTTGCGAGAACTTGAATTTGTAACAAACAAGTTTGAATAATTTGAAAACACTTAATTTGTAGTCAAATTTTATAGTCAAATTATGAGTTTCAAAAACTTAATTTTTAATATAAAAAAGGATAGTTTTAAGTGAAGTAGTTAAGTTTTAAACGAATTTAATACATTTTCAAACAAAAATATTATTTTCAGCTAAGAAGTTCAATTTTTCTATCAAAAAGCTAAATTTAAAAAAAAAATACGTAACCTATTACCCAAATAGTTTGTTCTTCCTAAAAAAGAAAGATTTAAAAAAAAATGGTCGGCATCTGGCACCGGTGACAGTTTAAAAATTAAATATTAAAAGCAGCAAAAAAATGTTTAGTTAATAATGAATTGGTCACAAAACAATTAACTTTTTTGCTGAATAAATGCATTTTCTACTAAAAAGATAAATTTTGAACCAAAAAGAGGATTATTTCACTAAGGAAATAAAATTTTGAACAAAATAAATGAATTTTTAACAAAATAGTTGAAAATTAATAAAAAACAGATGGATGGGAGAAAAATAAAATCCTTTAATTTTTAGTACAAAAATTATTATCAATCAAGAAAGTAGTTTGGGAAGGAAGTGAAAGCGAAAATTTAAGTGTGGATGGGGAGGGGTAGTAGTGGTAAAATCTCAGAGGAGTGGGAGAGGAAAACTATTAAAGGGAGAAGTTTAAACGACTTATTTACGTTTTAATATTTTAGGAAATATTTCTCTTATGCTCAAGGCTTCAATTTCGACTAATTTTTAATAATAATTTTTTTTATAGGCACCGGTCTCATCTCTTTTGCTGTTCCTGTCAAAAACTATCCCAACTTTTTTTTGGTGGGTTCGAATAAAACAATTTTATTATTATCCTGGGACAGTTACTCGAATGTGGAACATGCTGAAACTAGACTAGTGTTAGATGCAGCACCAAATATCGGAGACAGCAGAATTACTTATGGAACTGTCGACCCGAAGGGCAGATTATGGTTTGGTAAGAAAAATCCACTTTATTTCTGTTAAGACTTGAGGTTTCTCACAGATATGACCCTCGCCCCCCCCCTGCAAAAAAACGTCGAAAATATTTATACCCCCCCCCCTTGTTACTGTGCGTAATTTTTAGTATTCAGAAATGTTTTGCTAATTATGCTAGTTTATTTTCAAAAATGCCTAAGTTTTCGTTTTCCTTGATTATTAATTTACATATAGCGCAGCATCCTAATATTGTAATACCTTTAACACAGAGTATTTTATAAACGAAAAAACAGTATTTCGGACAGAAATTTAAAACTTTAAAATTTATTAATTGACTTAAAACGGAAAGTTCCCTTTCAACTGAAAAATGTGACAATTCAACAAAATTGAATAAAGAAAGTTTTTTCACTCTTCTTTATTCATAATGTGTCCCCTAAGGGTTTACGTGACTTCCATTCCTTACCACTTACAGAATAAACAGAAAGAAAATTTCTACTTAAATATTTACAATTATTTACAACTATTTACATAATGTCTTATATCTCTCTAGTTTCTTAACATATATCGAACGAGCGGTCGAAAGCGAGAGTGCATGTGCAAGCGAGAGAGAGACAGAGAATGATAACGCAAACACATCTTAGTCTACTTATGCTATTACATATCGATTACTTACAATCTTTACGCTTCTAATCTAGGCGACTTCCGTTTCCTTATTCTTCCACTTCAACTTTTTTTTGTGCTCCTATTTACCATTTTTTCACATGCATTCTTTCATTCACCCTCACTCGCTCCCCTAGCACCCTCCAACTCCTTCAT
>JAAAKG020040472.1:0-19037 GCA_010014905.2 Druon quercuslanigerum
CAAGAGAATGAAAATTTTCTCTACATTCCTAAGTAAAAAATTTTTTTATCATTAAAAATTAATAAGAAAATAATATTTAAAAACATTTCAAAATTTTTTGAAGGTTGTCATAAAAGACCCTGGAAGATTTGGAAGAATTTTTTTTTCATATTTTATAAATTTTAGGAAAAATTCGAGTAAATTCAAAAAGATATTTATGAATTTCAGAATTTTGAAACCTGAAAAGATGTCCCAAAATTTATAAATTTTAAAAAAATCCAAGCTTCTAAAAGACATCAATATCTTTTAAACTAACCCAAAATTTAGGTAATATTTTATAAATACCTGCAGAATCCAAATATTTTCTTTAAAATTTTCTAGATTCTTGTTTGGAAAATCTAAAATCTTCAACATTTTTTTTTGAATTTTCTCTAGAATCTTAGGAAAATTATAACTGTATAACTTTAAAAGAAAATTATTAATACTTATTCCCGTGTTTTGATATCACAGAATTTATTTTTAACTCCACTTCATAAGTTAAAAATAAAAATAAAAAAATTCAGTTATACGATTATTTTATTTTCTATAAGAAATTATTTCCCCCCTTAAATCAGAAATAAAATATCGCAAGTGTGAGATATATTTATTTTTATTTTGAGACACTCTTGTAACAATTATACTCGATTTTCTTTTTCTATTATTTTGCACAAAATTCGACATATATAAGGGAATTTAGGGAATTTTCAGAAAAATATGGGGGGAATACTAACCGGTTCTTTGCACGCTTTCACTTTCTCTCCCTTCTTTAAAAAGATTCCCACTGTTGGCAAAGTGGAATCAATAATTCCAATCGCTTCATAACCAACCTCGAGTCCCAAATCGGACCAAAACATTGATTGATGTTTATAGGGTTTTCCTAAAAAGTTAAAATATTGATTACTTTTAAAACCTTAACATACAGAAGATAAAAAATCGCATGAAAGTTCAAAAGAAATTTACAAAGTCGCATAAAATTAAAAAAAAATAATGACTTTAAAGTTAACAAAAAATTTTTAACTACAGTCATTAAAGGATTTCAAATAACTTAACAATTAATACTTTAAATTTAATATTATTTAATTGAAATATGAATTTATTCATTTTTTGATCATTTCCGAACAAAATAATTAAACTTTCAATCAAATGAACAAATTTAGAAAAAAAAGGGATTAAACCTAAATCAAAAACATTTGCATTTAAAACCGAATAGTTGAATTTTAAAGCCAAAAAGACGAATTTTTTAGAATACAGATAAATGTTCAGCCTGAAAAGTTAAATATTCAACAAATAGGTAGATCTTCTTAAGTAAGACAAATGAATTTTTAACTAAACAGTTGACATTTTAACAAAAGTACAAACATTTTAACCAACAGTTGCATTTACAACCAAAAAAGATTAAACTTCAAGAGATAGTAGAATTTTCAAACAAAAAAGAAGACTTCTTAACAAAATAGTTAAATTTTCTACATAATAATTAACTTATAAAAAAATTTAATTTTCAACAACTAAATAGTTGGACAAAAGAGACAAATTTTCAACAAAATAGATGAATTTCCAACCAAATGGTCGAATTTTAAAAAGAAAAAAGATTACACTTCAGCCAATAGTATAATTTTTAAGCCAAAAAGATAATTTTCAAGGAAGAAAAATGAATTCGTAACCAAACAGTTGAATTAAAAAAATCACTTTTCAATCAAAAACAGTTGAATTTTTAAGTAAGAAGAAATTTTTTTTATAAGACTTGTTCAATTTTCAACAACAAAATATTAGTTTTCCACCATAAAAGATAATATTTCAATTCGTAAGGAAGAACTTTCTGTCCATAAAGACGTATTTTCAACAAAAGAGTAAAAACTTTACCCAAAATTTGACTTTTGAAGAAAATAATTAAATTTTCCATCCAAAAGGACGAATTTTTTATATCAAAAGATGAGTTTCCAACAAAACAGTTAAATTTTCAAACAAAAAATATTATTTCTTAACGAAAATGTTAAATGTTCAATGAAATAGTACAAATTCATCCAAAACAGTTGAATTTTGAACAAAACAATTGCATTTTTAACCAAATTGTTGAATTATTAAACAAAAAAAATAAACATCGACCAAAGACAGTTGCAATATTTTATAAGAGAGTTAAATTTCCATGCAGGAAAGAAGAATTTTCAATCAAGAACTTTTACACCAAAAAACACGAATTTTTACTCTAAAAGGAAGAATTTTCTATCCAAGAAGACGAATTTTCAACAAAACAGTTGAAATTTTGACGAAAAAATTTGAATTTCAAACAATATAATTAAATTTTGAAAAAAATAGTTTAATTTTCAATTAAATTATTAAATTTTCAACAAATAGTTGAATTTGTAACCACCATATTGAATTTT
The DNA here is from genome assembly GCA_010014905.2 of Druon quercuslanigerum. Taxonomy (NCBI): domain Eukaryota; kingdom Metazoa; phylum Arthropoda; class Insecta; order Hymenoptera; family Cynipidae; genus Druon; species Druon quercuslanigerum. Next base: position 2,400 of record JAAAKG020040472.1, read on the forward strand.
CAACGTACAAAGACGAATTTTTTAGAATACAATTAAATTTCTAACAAAAAGTTCACTTTCAACCAAGAAGAATGAATTTTTAACAAAAAAGATTACTTTTTCACCATAAAAGATGAAATTTCAATTCTTAGGAAGAATTTTCTATCCATAAAGACGTATTTTCAACCAAAAAAATTTGACTTTTGAAGAAAATATTTAAATTTTCAATCCGAAAGGGCGAACTTTTTATATAAAAAGACGAATTTTCAAAAAAACTGTTAAATTTTCGAAAAAAAAAATGATTTCTCAACAAAAATGTTAAATTTTCATTAATATAATTAAAATTGATCCAAAACAGTTAAATTTTGAACAAAATAGTTGAATTTCCAACCAAATTGTTGAATTCTGAAACAAAGACGAATTTTTATACAACAAACGTGACTTCTTAACAAAAAAGTTAAATTATCGACAAAATAATTAAATGATCAAAAAATGTTGCATAATGAACAAAAGAATTCAATTTTAACAAAAAAGTTAAATTTTCAAGAAAATAATTAAATTTTCGACTAAATAATTACATTTTCAACCAATTTTTTGAATCGTTAAAGAAAAAAATTAAACATCAACCAAAAACAGTTGTAATTTTTTAGAAGCAAGTTAAATTTCCACTTTTATACCAAAAGACACGAATTTTGATTTCAAAAGGAAGAAGTTTCTACTCATGAAGACGAATTTTTAATAGAGTAGTTCAAATTTTGACGAAAAAATTTGAATTTCCAACAAAATAATTAAATTTTTAAAAAAATAGTTTAATTTTCAATAAAATTAATAAAATTTCAAGAAAATAGCTGCATTTTTAACCACTATATTGAGTTTTAAACGTACAAAAACGAATTTTCAATACTTGATCTTTCAAACAAAAGGAACTAATTTTTTAAATAATAGTTGAATCTTCAAGAAACTGATTGTTTTCAAGTAAAAAATATTAATTTTTAATCAGATAGCTGACATTTAAAAGATTAATGTAATTTTTAATGCAATAATTGCATTTACAACCAAATATTTGGACTATCAATCAAAAGAGATGAATTTTCAACAAAATAGATGAACTTTTAACAAAAAAAACTTAAATTTTCATGCCAAAAAGACAAAATTTTTAGAAGACAATTAAATTTTCAACAAAAAAGTTCACTTTCAACCAAGAAAAATGAATTTTCAACAAGAAAAGATTACTTTTTCAACATAAAAGATAAATTTTTCTTTCATAAGTACGAACTTTCTATTAAAAAAAAAGTTTTCCACAAAAGAATTAAACTTTTTACCTAAAAATATTACTTTTGAAAGAATAATTACATTTTCAACCAAATGATCAAATTTTAAAATAAAAGAAATTAAACCTCAACCAAATAGTTGTATTTTCAACCCAAAAAGAGGAGTTTTAGAAGACAGAAGAATCACCAGTCTGTAAAGTTAAAGTTTCAACAAGTAGGTAATTTTCAAAAAAATGAAATTATGAATTTATAATAAAAAAAGTTATCAAAAATTATAGTATTTGGAAATTCAATAAAAAGAGAGGAATTTTGAATCAAATAAATGAACTTTTAATCAAAAAAAATTATTTTTCCACCACAAAAAAGAAATTTTTCAACCAAAAGTATGAATTTCCTATAAAAAAAAAATCGAATGCTGAACGAAGATACCTTTTGAACCAAAAAATTAATTTTTAACCAAGAAAGATGAATTTTGGACCAATTTTCGAATTTTAAAATAAAAATCACATTAAATTTCTAGTAAAAATACTTTCATTTTCAAAAAATAGTTGAATCTTTAAGAAACAGATGGTTTTCAACCAAGAAAGATGAATTTTTAATTAAATAATGGATATTATTAAATAATATGGTATTTTTTATCATAAATAAAATATTTTGTAATGCAAAGGAATGCATTTTTTTGTTTCAAAATAACCCAAAATAATGAACTTAATCAGAACTGGTTTGTCTTATTGAGAAAAGAGAAAAGTTAAGTTTTTGTTTTTAATCTAAGTGACACGATTTTTGCTCGTTTTAATGAAATTTTTAAACTTTTATTATTATTAAAATTAAAACTAAATATAGCGTAATTTTTAGAAAAATGGAAAAAAATGTCGAATATATAATCGAAGTCGAATATATATATATAACAAAAAAGTCGCACGATCGAGCCCGATTATTATTGAAAAAAGGGGAAATTTTGAAATTATTCTTACCTGCACCAGTCATATTTTCGCCAGCCAATCTGCCAGATATAACGGCATTATCATAATGCTCGACTCTCCTTCTTCCGAGTTTAATATCGTAAAAACAGGCCGCATCTCCAGCAACCCAGAGATTGCTTCTTGATTCCAATTCCGAATTAACGAGATATCCTCCGAGTTCTGGATGCGTTTCCAATTCCGAAACTTTGGCTAAATCTGTATTCGCCTCGGCGCCTACCGCTACTATTATCTGATCAGCTTCCATCTTCGATAAAAAAATTATTTTTAAATACTTCATTACGGTATTTCAAAGATTTAAAAAAAATTCAAAAGATTTCAAAAAAATGTCAGATTTAAAAGATTCTGCAAAAATTTCAAAGATTCCAAAGCTCTCACCAAGATTTCAGAAGTATTTCAAAAGATTTCAAGGATTTCAGAAAAATTTTGCACACATTTTGTAAACATTTCAGATAGATTTCAAAAGTTTTCACAAAACATTTTAAAAGATTTTGTAAAAATCAAATCAAGATTTCAAAGATTTTGTAAAAATTTCACAGAGTTAAAAAGATTTCACACAAATTTAAAAGATTTCATACAAATTTCAAAGATTTCACACAGATTTCGTAAAACATTCAAAGATTTCAGAAGATTACAGAAGATATCAAAAAGCTTCACAAAAATTGTACAAAAGATTTCAAATATTTGATCCAGAATGTGACAATTCCAGAAAGATTTCGAATGTTTCACAATAATTTCAAAGATTTGGTTAAAATTTCAAAAATATTTCAAAAGTTAAATACAGATTTTAAATATTTCAGAAAGCTTTTAACACATGAAAAAAAAATCAAAAGATTTCACAAAAATTTCAAAGATTTGAGGAAGCCTTCAAAAGATTTTCAAATATTTCAAATATTTCAAAAAGATTTCAAAAATATTTCAAAATATTTCACCAAAATTTCAGAGACTCCGCTCTTTTTGTAAAAATTTAAAAAAAAACAATTAAGAAGACTTCAACAAACTTTCAAAAATGTCATAAAAATTAAATACAAATTTCAAATATTTCAGAAAACTTTTAAAAGATCAAAAAAATCAAAAGATTTCGCAAAAATTTAAAAGATTTTGCAAGTTTCGTAAAAGTTTCAAAGAGTTTAAAATGTTACAGAAATATTTCACAAAATTTTTTAAGATTTCGCAGGTTTTGTAAAAGTTTCAGAAAGATTTCAAAAGGTTTTACTACAATATCAAAGATTTCGTAAAAACTTCAAAAATATTTCAAAACTTTGACAAAGAGTTTAAAATATTTCTAAAATATTTCAAACCTTTTCACCAAAATCTCAAAGATTTTAGAAAGCTTTAAAAAGATTACAGAAAATATCAAAAGGCTTCACAAAAATTTCAGAGATTTACTAAAAGCTTTCAAATATTTCACCAAGATTTCAAAAATATTTCAAAATATTTCATCAAAATTTCAGAGACTCCGCTGTTTTTGTAAAAATTTGAGAAAGATTGCGAAAGGTTTCATAAAAATTTTTAAAATGCCATAAAATAATATACAGATTTCAAAGATTTCATAAAGCTTTTAAAAGATTAGAAAAAATCAAAAGATTTCATAAAAACTTCACAGTTTTTGCAGGTTTTGTAAAAATTTCAAAAAGATTTAGAAGATTATACAATAATTTCAAAGAGTTTAAAATATTTCTGAAATATTTCAAAAGCTTTTACAAAAATTTCAAAGATTTCGCAGGTTTTGTGACAATTTCAGAAAGATTTCAAAAGTTTTTACAACAATATCAAAGATTTTGTAAAAATTTAAAAAATATATTTTAAAAGTTTTCATAAAAATTTCAATGATTTTAGAAATCTGTCAAAAGATTACAGAAAATATCAAAAGGCTTCACAAAAGTTTCACAAAAGATTTCAAATATTTAACCAAGATTTCAAAAGTATTTCAGAAATATTTCAAAATATTTCACCAAAATTTCAAAGATTTCGCTGTTTTTGTAAAAAATTCAAAAAAATTCAAATCGCTTCACAAAATTTTCAAAAATGTCACAAAAATTAAATACACATTTCAAATATTTCAGAATGGTTTTAAAAGATTAAAGAAAACATCAAAAGGTTTCACAAAAATTTCGAAGATTTCGCAGGTTTTGTGACGATTTCAGAACGATTTAAAAAGGTTTCACAAAACGTTTAAAAATATCATAAAAATAAAATAAAGATATCAAAGATTTCAGAAAGTTTTTTAAAGAAAAAAAAAATCAAATAATTTCACAAAAATTTCAAAGATTTTGCAGGTTTTGTGACAATTTCAAAAAGATTTCAAAAGGTTTTACAACAATATCAAAGATTCCACAAAGAGTTTAAAATATTTCACAAAAATTAAAAACGTTTCTGAAATATTTCAAAAGTTTTTACAAAAATTTCAAAGATTATAGAAAGCTTTTAAAAGATTACTGAAAATATTAAAAAGCTTCACAAAAATTTTACAAAAGATTTCAAATATTTCCCCAAGATTTCAAAAATATTTCAAAATATTTCACCAAAATTTCAGAAATTTCGCTATTTTTGTAAAAATTCAAAAAAAATTCAATAGACTTCACAAAACTTTCAAGAATGTCATAAAAATTAAATAAAGATTTCAAATATTTCAGAAAGCTTTTAAAAGATGAAAAAAAGATCAAAAGATTACACACAAATTTGAGATTTTGCAGGTTTTGTAATCATTTCAAACAGATTTCGAAGAATTCACAACAATTTCAAAGATTTTATAAAATTTTCAAAAATATTTCAAAACTTTCACTAAGAATTTAAAATATTTCACCAAAATTTAAAACATTTCTGAAATATTTCAAAAGTTTTCACAAAAATTTCAAAGATTTTAGAAATTTTTCTAAAGATTACAAAAAATAGCAAATGGCTTCACAAAAATTTCACAAAAGATTTCAAATATTTTACCGAGACTTCAAAAATATTTCAAAATCATTTACAAAAATTTCAAAGGTTTCGCTGTTTTTTCTGAAAATTAAAAAAAAATTCAGAAGACTTCACAAAACTTTCAAAAATTTCAAAAAATTAAATACAGATTTCAAATATTTCAGAAAGCTTTTAACATATTAAAGAAAACATCAAAAGATTTCAGAAATATTTAAGAAATATTTCAATAGGTTTCACAAAACTTTCAAAAATATCATAAAACTAAAATACAGACTTCAAATATTTCAGAAAGCTTTTAACAGATTAAAGAAAACATCAAAAGATTTCACAAAAATTTCAGAAATATTTCAATAGGCTTCACAAAACTTTCAAAAATATCATAAAAATAAAATATAGACTTCAAAGGCTTCAGAAAGTTTTTAAAATTTAAAAAAAAAATCAAAAGATTTCACAAAAATTTCAAAGATTTTGCAGGTTTTGTGACAATTTCAGAAATATTACAAAAGATTTTAGCAAAATTTTCAGAGATTTTAAAGGTTTCGTTGAAGTTTTACAAAGAGTTTAAAATGTTGCAGAAATATTTCGAAATATTTCACCAAAATTTTAGAGATTTCACAGGTTTTGTAATCATTTCAGAAATATTTCGAAGGTTTCACAATAATTTCAAAGATTTTGTAAAAATTTCAGAAATATTTCAAAAGTTTCACAAAGAGTTTAAAATATTTCACCCAAATTTTAAAGATTTCACAAGTTCTATAAAAGTTTTACAAAGAATTAAAAATATTTTGCAACAATTTCAAATATTTCACCATTTTTTTTAAGATTTCTGAAATATTTAAACAGATTTTACCCAAAATTTCAACGATTTTGTAAAAGTTTCAAAAACATTTCACAAACGGTTCGCTCGAATTTCGTCGAAATTTCAAAATTACAAAATATTGCAGAAATCATTCAAATCTTTGAAATTTTTTGGAGACCTTTTTATATATTCTATAAATTTTTGAAAGCTTTCTGAAAACATTTGAAATTTTTGTGAAATCTGTCAAACTCCCTGTGAAATCTTTGAAATCTTACGAAAAATATTTTTAAGTCTCTGTGAAATATTTGAAAAATTTCTGAAATTTTTACGAAACCTTTGAAATTGTTGTGAAATATTTCTGAAACCTTTGAAATACTTTATGATATCTTTAAAATGTTTCTGATCTCATTGTAAAATCTTTGAAATCTTTCTGAAATGTTTACAAAATGTGTGAAATATTTGAAATTTTTTGTGAAATCTTTCATATTTTTGTGAAACCTTTTAATATCTTTTGTAATGTTTTGAAATCTTTCTGGAATCTTGACGAAATTCGTGCGAAACTGTTTGTGAAATCTTTCTGAGGTCTATCAAATTTTTGAAATCCTTCTGAAACTTTTACAAAATCTGTGAAATCTTTGAAATTTTGGTAAAATCTTTTGAAATATTTCTGAAATCTTGAAAAAAATGTTCTGAAATCTTTGAATTTTTTTAAATTGTTCAGATTCTTTACGTAACCTTTAAAATATTATTGAAATTAAAAAAAAAAATATTTTACATTTTTTTATTTCTACGAAACCTTTGAAATCTTTCTTAAGTTTTTACGCAATCTGTAAAATATTTAATAATCTTTTGTTAAACATTTTGATATCTTCTTTCATGTTCTTCATGAAATATTTTCGAAATTTTTACAAAATATTTGAGAATTTATTTTCATTTTTAAAAAATCTTTGAAAATTTCTTTTGAAAGATTTCTGAAATCTTTGAAATATTGATTTTAATTTTACTAATTTTAGTAAAATCTTTAAAAGTATTTCTGAATTTAAAAAAAAATCTTTGAAAAATTTCTTTTCTTCTTTACAAAATCTTGGAAATGGTTGTGAAATTTTTTGATATTTTTTAAAATGTTTCAAAAGTCATACTTAATAGTAAATTATTGTATTTTATTATAAAAATACATTTCCCCAAAAGATTTCACAAAAATATTTAAAAAATTAAACAAAATTTCCGAATATTTAATAAAAATTTGAATTTTAAATAATGGTCAGAATATTTAATGAATATTTCAATGATCGCAATTTAATGATCGCAAAGGTTTCAAGTTTAATGTGAAAATGCCACCAAAGGATTTCAAAAATTAAATTCTTTTATAGAAAATTCAACAAAGATTCCAAATATTTAATAAATTCTAAAGATTTTAAAGCCTTTAGGAAGACTCAAACGCCAGATGAATAATAATACAAAATAAAACTCACCACTTCGTCTCCAGAAAGGGTGAGCATTAGTTTTCCATTTTTCATTTCAAAGTCCTTTACTTCCGTATTACCTAGACAACTCACTCCAACTTCCGTGGCTTTATTCGTCGTCCACTCACTCAGATATTCAGGAAGTACTTGCGCCATTATGAACTTTTCTTTAAAGATTTGAGTTACTTTCTTCTTTTCACGATCCACTAAAAAAGTCAATTTATCACATTTAATTTAAATGATTAATTTTCAATTTATTAAATTAAAAAGGCAACTGTACGGTTGAAAATTCTTCTTTTTTTTGAGGATTCAAGGATTTTGTTGAAAATTCCGTCTTTTTTATATTAAAATGTTTTTTATTTAAAGTTAAAATATTTTTTGATAAAAAAGAAGTATTTTCAAGTTGAAAATTCGACTGTTTTGTATATAATTCATCAGTTTAGCTTTTTTGGCTTGATAGTTCAAAATTTCATTAAAAATTGGGTTTATTTCTGAATAAAGCGAATTTTCTGGGGTAAAAGTGCAATTGTTTGGTTAAAAATTAATTTTTTTCAGTTAAAAATTCAACTCTTTTTTTGTTTAATTGAAAATAGAAGCATTTTGTTAAAAACTCATTTGTGTTGATAAAAAATCCATTTTTTTCAAAAATGCAACTGTTTATTTGACAAATTTTAGGCAGATATTCAAATGTTTTGTAAAAAAGTATTTCTTTTGTTAAGTACAGCTGTTTTTTATTTTTAATTAAAATATTTTTTGTTGAAAATTCATCTTTTTAGACTGAAAATTCAACTAGTTTCTTAAAATTTCATTATTTTTATCAAAGAAGATTCATAATTTTAGTTAAAAGTTCGTGTTTCTTGTTTGTTAAAAATTAATTTTTTAAACGGAAAATTTAACTATTTTGTTGAAAATTCAAATGAATGGTTTTAAAATAACATTGTTGTTAAAAATTTATATTCTCGGGTTGAAAATTAAAATGTTTTATAGAAAATTCGTTTTCTTTTTGCTTGAAAAATTCCATAAGATAGTATAAAATTCACCTGTTTTGTAGAAATTATTTTACATTTAGAAACACAAATGATAAACAAGAAATTTTTAAAATAAAATTTGGAAACTATATGGTAAAAAATTGATATATTTGGTTAAAAATTTGTCTTTTTTAAATAGAAAATCAATTTTTGGTTAATAATGCAACTATATATTTCAAAATTAATCGGTTTTAGTTGAAGATTTAAGCATTTTCTTGAAAAATCGTCTTTTTTGTTATATTTAACTGTCTTTTATTTAAAATTAAAATCTTTTTTTATTTAAATTCATCAGTACTATTTTATTTTTATTTGGTTCTTGAATAATAATTTTTGTTCAAATAAAAATTCAACTATTTTGTTAAACATTCACCTTTTTCGTTTTGAAATTTATCTCTTTCTGATGAAATTTCGTCTTTTTTGGTTGAAGATCTAACTGTCTGATTAAAAATTAATCAGTTTCAGTTAAAAATTAACTTTTTTGTTAAGATTCATATTTTTGGGTTAAAAATTCAAATGCTTTGTAAAAAAATTAGCATGTTCGGCACAAAAATTTTGTACTTTAAGTAAAACTCGATTTTTTAGTTAAAAATGCAACTCTTTGGTTGAAGATTATTTTGTTTTAGTTGAGGATTTCAGTATTTTGTTAAAAATTCGTCTGGTTGGAACTGTTTGTTTTATTTTAGATTCAAATCTTTTTTGGATTATATATCCAATATTACATTTTTTGTTAGAAAATTAAACTTCTTGATTGACACTTTAACTATTTGATTAAAAATTTACACATTTTGTTGAAAATTAATCTTTTTGGTTAAATTCAATTGTTTTTTATTCAAATTTGATTTTTTTGTTGAAAACTCAACCATTGGGTTAGAAATTTAAGTAATTTGTCCAAAAATTCATCTATTTTGAAAGAAAAATAATTTTTTGTTAAAAATTTATTTATTTTGAAAAAAACATACGCATTTGGTTGACAATTAGTTTCTTTTTTTGTAAAAAATAGCAAATACTACATTTTTGGTTCAAAATTAGTATTGAAAACTAATTTTTTAACTGAAAATTTAACAATTCTTTTTTTGGTTGAAAATTTATTTTTTAAATTGAAAATTCAACCATTTGCTTTCCAATTCATGTATTTTCTTATAAAAATCGTCTTTTTGGAAGAAAATTCATCTCTTTAGTTTCATATTTAACAATTTGATAGACAATATATGTATTTTGTTAAAAATTCGTATTTTTTGGTATAAATCATTTTTTTGGGCAAAAAATGCGACTATACAATTGAAAATTAACCTATTTTGAGAAAATTCGTCTTTTTGGTTATATTTAACTAATTTTATGAATAATTAAAACCTTTATGGTTCAAATAACAACTAATAAATTTTTGCGTGTGAAAATGCACCAGTTTCGTGGAAAATTAATTTTTTGCTAAAGTAATATTTTTTGTTTGAAAATTAATTTTTGGCTTGAATTATTTTGTTGAAAATTATTTTTTCTAGTTAAATATTAATTCTTTTTGCAGAAAAATTAACTCGTACATGTTTGGTTCCAAAATTTATCTTCTTAAGTTGAAAGTCAAAATAATTGTTTTAAAATTCGTTTAAAAATTTAATTTTTTTTTCTAAAAATGTAACTATTCCATTTTTTGTGAAAAATTTATTTTTTATGGTAGAAATTTAATCTTCTTGGTTAAAAATTATACTATTTGTTTGAAAATTTATTTTACTAACTAAAAACTTAATTATTTTATTTTTGGTAAACAAATGTATCTTATTAGTTCAAAATTTATGTATTTGGTTAAAAAATTAAATTTTTTCAGTTAAAAATTCATTGAAATATTAAATTTTTGGTTGAAAATTTACCTTCTTTGATAGAAGTGTGATCTTTTCCTTTAAAAAATTATATGTTTTATAGAAAATTGAGCTATTCTATTTTTTGTTAAGAATTTTTTTGGTTGAAAACAAACTTATTTAGCTGAAAATTTGTCTTTTTTGTTGATAGAAAATTCATCTCTTGGGTTAAAAATTCCTCTATTTGGTCAAAAATTCATACTTTTAGTTGAAAATTATTTAGTTATGATAAAAACTTGTTTTTTCTTCGTTTAAAATGTACTTTTATAACGGAAAATTGAACTATTCTATTTTTTTTTATAAACTTCATCTTTTGGGTTTAAAATTGGATTATTTTGTGGAGAATTAATTTTTTGGATTGAAGATTGATTGTTTAAACTAAAAATGTTATTCTTCTATTTTTGGTTATAGAACATTTTTTTATAAAAAAAACGTTGTTACAAATCAGTTTTTTTGTTGAAAATTTATTTTTTCGGTCATTTTAACTATTCTAATTTTGATAAAAAATTAAAACTTTTTCATATGAAAATTCATTACTTTGGTTGCAAATTTTTTTTTTAGGTGAAAATACAACTAAAAAGTGTTAAAAATATATTTAGAAACATTTTTTTTTGCATTAAAATTATTAATTTTCTAGGTGTATAGTCAGTTTTATACTTAGAAAAATTTAGAAATTGGAATATTGCAGCAATCCCCAAAAAGGAACGATTTTATGCGAATAATATGATTTTCTTTTAAACTAATTTAAGTAATAAATATAAAATAATTATATTAGTGATAATTTTCGGTCTTGTAATAATCTATATTCTAAAAGAACGTACGATTTTGAGCTAGAGAGCAGGCAAGTTCAGATCCCAAAAATCCTCCTCCAATGATGACAATGTTGCGAACATTTGGATTATGTACATTTTCCTCCAACTCGAGAAAATCGTCTAACGTTCTGTAGGGAAGAATTTTCCTCTTCACTTCATCATCAGCTGACTCAAATACTTCGAGATTTTTCGCCGTCGATCCTAAAAAAATTGGGCGTAAAATAAAATAAACAATAAAAATAAAATGATTAAATATTTTAATTTAAATTAAATTAAATTAAAACTCACCAGTTGCGACGAGACACTTATTGTACTTAATTTCATGACCATCATCGAGATACGCAATTTTTTTATTTACGTCAATTTTATTCACCTTCCAACCACTCGCGACTGCCACTCCTCCATTTTCTAATGCATTCAGTTTATCTACTTGTGTAAAAAATTCGGGAGGTTCGTAGAAAAAGCTGTTAAAAATAATTTTTTTAAATATTTTTTACTGCTTTAAGTTTAGGCCTTTTCAGGGTGTCTAAGAATAATTTTCTTTTTAATTGAAAAAAAAATCAAAAGAATTCAATGGGGGAGTTTAACACTCACCCGAGTGCGATCAAAAATTTTAATTTAATAAATGAAGAATAGCTTTTTTTATACAAATTATTAATAGAAGTTCATAAATCATTTTAAAAAAAAGTAAAAGAGAAAAAAATTTAATATCCTAATTTCGAGTCACTTTTTATTACGTAGTTCTCAATTTAAAACACAACATTATTGTCTACTAAAAAATTTAAAGTACGTTTTTTGATAACATTCTTTATTTCTTTACGAAATATTAGAATTTTCAATCAAAATGACGAGTTTTTGAACAAGAAAATTAAGTTTTTACAAGAAAGACAAATTTTCAACAAAATACATAAATTCCCAAAATTCAATAAAAATGTTAAATTAAAAAAAAAATGCAAACAAACATGGAATAGTAAAATTTTTAAATAAAAAATGGTATTTTCAATAATACAGTTCAATGTGCAACAAAAATTGTAAATTTTTAACTAAAAAATAAAATATTTTCAATAAAAAAACGAATTTTTCAATAGAGTAGTTGAATTTTTACCCATAGAGATGAATTTTAAACTAAAAATTGAATAACTGTTAAAAAATAAATTTCAAAAAGGAAGTAAAATAGTTCAATTTTTATAGAAGTAAATGAAATTTACAAATTAAAAAAATTTAACCAAAAATGAAATAGTTCAATTTCCAATTAAAAAATAATTTTGAATCATAAAAAAGTTTAAACAAAATACTTAATTTTCAACAAAAAATAATTATTTTTTACTGAAAAATTAATTTAAAACAAATATTTTTAACAAAGTAATCAAATTTTTTAAGAAGATTTAAATTTTTAACAAAAAATATAAATTTTTAAAAAGATAGATGAATTTTCAACCAGACGGTTTAATTTTCTACCAAAAAGACGATTTTTTAGAAAAATACATTACGTCTCAATCAAACAGTTGATTTTTTTTTAAAAAGATCAATTTTCAAACGGATAGCTGCATTTTGAACTAAAAAATATCAGTTTTCGACAAAAAATGGAATAGTAAAATTTCCAGTTAAAAAATGATTTTCCCAAGAAAAAAACCAGATTTATTTTCTAAACAAATTTCATTAAACTTTTAACCATGTAGTTTTATTTTCAAAAAAAAATTATAATAATTTTTTAAACGAGACGATTAAATTTCAACCAAGAAAGCTGATTTTTCAAAACAAAATATATGAAATTGTAACTAAAAAAGACCAATTTTTAACCGAAAAGTTGATTTTTCAACTAAAATAATAAATACTTATTTTTATTTATAAATTGCGATAAAACTGCCTCGAACTTAAAACAAAAAAAGATAAATTGTCAACCAACAATTGAACAGTTAAATAGAATCATTAAATCTTCTACAAAAAGATTAATTTTCAGCCCAGAATATTAATTTCTGCCAAAATTTTGAACTAAAAATTATAATTTTAAATAAAATAATTTTAAAATTATTTAAAATAAATTTTTACAATCATAAAAATAAATTTTCATCTAAGAGAAATGAATTTTCAGCCAAGACAAAAACGAATTTTTAACAAAATAACTAATTTTTTAACCAAGGAGATGAATTTTAAATTAAAATGATGAATCTTTAACAAACAAACGAATTAATTTCGCACAAAGGAGTAACTCTCAACCAAGTAATTTAATCTTTATTTTAAAAAGATGAATTCAGAACAAAAAATGTATTAGTTGTTTTTAAAATCGAAGATTTTAATTTTAATTTAAAAAATAATGAAATTCAACCGAAAAGAACGAAATTTCAACAAAATACAAAAATTTTCAACCACAAACAAATATACAAATAAATAAACAAAGGCAAATAGCTGAACTTTCAATTAAAAAGAAAAATTATTTCAAACAAAAAAAACAATTTTACACAAAATAGTACAATACAGTTGTACCAAGCTACTTTTAAAAATGAAGAATTTATTTTTTAAACTTAATATTTGTAATTTTTAATTTATCTTATCCAGTTGAAAATCTAACAATTAGATGGAAAAACGTTATATTTAGTTAAAAATTCTTATTTTTTTTGGAAGAAAATGATGTATGTTTAAAAATTAATTTTTCTTTTCGATAAAAAGGAAATTGTTTTGTTTAAAATTAATCTGTTTTTGGCTGAGGATTCTTGTTAAAAATATTTAAAATCTTGTTAAAAATTTCTTTTATTGATAAAATCCAACTGCTTTTATTTTGAATCAAATAATTTTTTTGTAGAAATGTCAACTCTTAAAATTTTCGTTTGACAATTCATCTTTTTAAGTTAAAAATTTAACTCCTTAGTTGAATTTTGAACTACTTTCTTAAAAGTTAATTTTTGTCTGTTAAAGACTCATAATTTTAGTTAGAATTGTTTTTATTAAAAATTAATTTTGAACCAAATAGTAACAATTTTTAACAAAAAATTGACCTTTTCATAAAAAAGAATGACTTTAACAAAACTATTGATGTTTAAATAAAATAATTCAATTTTTAACCAAATAATAAAAATTTAAACCAAAAAAATGTTGTTTTTTTTTGCCAAAAAGACAAATTTCCAACAAAATATATAAATTTTCAATCAAATGATTTAATTTTCTATTAAACTGACAAAATTTCGAGAAGTAAATACGAATTTTCTACATAAAAACTTATATTTTAGCTGTCAACAGATTCATTGTTTACCAGACTTTAAAAATATTAGGTTCAAAAACTGAAAATTATGCTTAATCGCACCCAGTTTTATTTTGGACAATTTTTAAATTCAGACTACACTTTTTTCAAATTTGTGACAATATTTACACTACTGTTGATCTCTGAAATGAATCAAAATCCTGCGACTGGGAAACCGGAAATTTTTTGAGACTGGGAAAAGCCGGAAAATGATCGTGAATTTATTTTTTTACCGGGTATTTTATAAATTTTTGGAAAAATAATCTATGCAATCATTTAAAATGTCATGTTCATTAAAAATGATCGACTATAAATAAAATGCTGTGATAAAATATTGATCTTCTTGGTGAAAAATTAATCTTTTTATTTATTTTTGTTAAAAATTCGTATTTTTTGGTAAAAAATTTAACTTTTGGGTTGAAAATTCATTTCTTTGATTAAAATTAACAATTTAACAATAGACTTAAAATTCTGGTTTTTTATGGTTAAAAATAAGTTTATTTTAAATTTCATCCATTTTGGATAGAAAACTGACATTTTTCAGTTGAACATTCGTCTTTCTTGGTAAAAAATTAATCTTCTTGGTTGAAAATTAAACTATTTAGTTAAAAATTCGTCTTTTGTGATATAATGTGAATCTTCTTGGTGAAAAATTAATGTTTCCATTCATTTTTGTTAAAAATTCGTACTTTTTTGCAAAAACTTAATCTTTTGGGTTGAAAATTAATTTCTTTGCTTCAAAATTTAATTAGTTTGTTCAAAATTCTTTTTCTTTAGTTGAAAATCTACTTCTTTGTTTAAAAGTTTAACTATAATTGATAAAAAAAATTGTTATGGTTAAAAATAATTTATTTTAAATTCCATCCATTTGGCTTGAAAAAAAAATTTTTAATTGAAAATGTCTACATTTTGTTAAAAATTCTTCTTGTGTGGTAAAATATAAAATTTCTTGGTAAAAAATTTATCTTTTTAGTGAAGAATTCAATTTTTTGTTAGAAACTTGACTATATTTTTAAAATGTCATGTTTTTTAGTATACAACTAATCTTCTTGGTTTAAAAGTTATTTCTTTGGTTAACACTCTTACTTTACATTCTAAATTTTATCCATTTTAGGTTGAAAACTTATGTCTTTTGTTGAAAATTCGTCTTTTTCAGTAGAAAATTAATCATCTTGGTTAAAGATTTATTTCTTTATTAAACAACTTGTCATTGGAATACTTCGGATTTATTTTTTCAACTGATTAAAATTCCTTAGAAATTTTATTTGATAAAATTCTTTTGAATTCCTTTAAATTGTACTAAATTTATTCATAATTTTATGAATTTAATGCATTTTTAAAAATATTTTAGAATTCTTTTCAATTCTCTTGGAAAAAAATTCTCGGTTAGTAGACACCCTGCTTTTTTATAAAAAATAATAATTTAAATGCGAAATACCTTCGTGGAGTGCCGTGCCACTGTCTGAAACTAAACTGAGTGGAACTTTTTCTTTCTTTGTCGTACCAAACTTCTTTTGACAAGGGAGGTTTCATGTAGGGATTGTATCCCTCTTCCGTTACAATTAAAACCTTGGCTTTGGGATCTCTAGATTTAATTGACCTAAATGCTGAAAATGAGGCGGGACCTCCTCCTATTAACAAGTAAGGAACTTCTGACGGAATAAGGCTAGAATCCAGAGGACTTTTCACTACTTCTCTCCTCTTCTTTTCAATCTTTGTATCCTTTTCTGCAACACAAAACGTAAATAAGATTTTTACAATAAATATTTTAAACAGATTTTCAAGAAAATAATTTTTAAAAAAATGCTAAGATATTTCATTATTTTATACTTGAACAATAACTTTTTAAAATTAAATAATAAAAGAAATGTTTCTTTAATTAAAATATTTTATTATTGCACATTTAATAAATAAACAATTTTTTTAATTGTTTAAAATGTGGAATTTTACAGTTTTAAATATTTTAGAATTCGGCAATTTTCTGACGGGAATCGTCAAATTCGGTAATATTATTAACTTTTAGGAAATTTTTAAATACGGAATTTTTATATTTCTATTTCAAATCTTTTCTTTTTCCAGAATTTTAAAGATGATTAAAGAACCGCAAAAAAATGTCCGAGATTATAAAAATTCCGAGATATAAAAATCCCAAACATCAAAGAAAATTGTTGCGTGGACCAAAATATTTAATTATTGTTTTTGTAATAAAATAATATTGATTAAAAAAACAATTTCTTTAATTGTTGAAATTCTAAAAACTTTACAGCGGGGGCTATTTATAAATCGGCATTGTCTTTAATTTTTT